>CABHPR010147937.1:46807-77915 GCA_902168415.1 Peromyscus melanophrys | reverse complement strand
TCTATCTATCTATCTATCTATCTATCTATCTATCTATCTATCTATCTCTTCTTCCCTTTGTCTCTCTCTGTTTCTCACTATTTCTCTTTCTCTGTATCTGTTTGTCTCTCTGTCTTTCTGTCTCTGTGTCTGTCTGTCTCTCTGTCTCTGTCTTTGTTTCTCTCTCTCTCTGTCTTGGATCTAATGAAGCAGTTCAGATGGGTCTGAAAATATGCAGCCCAAGATGACTTTAACTCATGAGCATCGTCTGTCCTGCCTCAGTCTAGTTAGTGCTGGGACTACAGGAGTGTGCCACCACACCTGGTTTATTGCTTTTCTTAATCATGGAGTGCACATTGTTTAGCAACCTTTCCTATCAGCTCCTCTTAAGCACATATGTGTGTCCTAGTTCAAAGTCTGTAACTAACTCCAATTCTCAACACAGGGAATTTCCTGCCGGTGCATGTGCCCTGGTTATCCTCCTTCAGAAACTTTGGAGCACTTTAGAATCAATAGGTGCAGAAAGCACATCTCTTTACATGTGATAAGAAGCGCCTATAATGCTATGGATACATAATAGCAATGGCGACGACAATTGCCCCATGTTCACAGGTGCAGAGAGCTCTGCAGGGCAGCAGTGAGTGGCCAGAGTTGGTTCCTTATCTTGAAGGCTGTATGCACCTTGAGTCTAACAGAAAGAGCTTGGCTTGCAGCCACAGGCTAGAATAAGCATCAGCTCTTCTGAGATCCTGAGCAAAATCATTCTGTTGTGTAAGCCTCTTTCCTCATTGTGAAGTGGAATCAGGGATTTTTTTCTATTTATTTATTTAAATTTTTTAAATTCATTTTACAAACCAACCACAGATTCCCCTTTCATCCCTCCTCTCTCTCCCCACTGCAACCCACTCCCCTATTCCCTCCTCAAAAAGGGGAGTCAGCAAAGCCTGGTACATTCAGGTGAGGCAGGACCAAGCCCCTCCCCGCTGCATCAAGAGTGAGCAAGGTGTCTGACCATAGGTAGTGGGCTCCAGAAAGCCGGTTCATAGGCTAGTGATAGATCCTGATCCCACTGCCAGGGGCCCCTCAAACAGACCAAGCTACACAACTGTTTCCCATACTCAGAGGGTCTAGTCCAGTCCCATGCAGGTTCCACAGCTGTTGATCTAAAGTTTGTGAGTTCCCACGAGGTTGGCTCAGTTGTCTCTGTAGATTTCCCCATCATGATCTTGACCCCCCTTGTTCAAATAATCCCTCTTGCCTCTCTTCAACTCGACTCCTGGAGCTTGGCCTGGTGCTTGGCTGTGGATCTCTGCATCTGCTTCCATCAGTTACTGGATGAAGGCTCTATGATGACAGTTATTACCGGGGTAAGCCAGTTCAGGCACCCTCTCCACTATTGCTAGTAGTCTAAACTGGGGTTGTCCTTGTGGATTCCTGGGAAATTTCCATAGTACCAGGTTTCTCCCTTACTCCCATACTTTCCACTCTGTCCCTCCCCCAGCTCGACCCATCCTGTTCCCTTGTGTTTTCATCCCTTATCCCCTCCTCTCTAATATCCCACCCCCTCATCTCCAGTTTACTCATGGAGATCTCATCTGTTTCCCCTTCCCAAGGTGGGATCAAGGACTTCTTGCAGGTTACTCTGGGGTTTTAATGAGATAACATGGAGATCATTGTGTAGGTAGTGGTTGTTAAAGACTGCTCGGAAAGGAATGGTGAAATGCAAGTAGGGAATTAGGCGTTTGGCTGGAGGGAAATAGGGACATGAGTGCAAGTGTCCATCTGCTTTCACACCAGGCTTCTTCCTCCTTGGCCAGGCTGGTTGCTCACCTGGTTTTCAGAAACTTATTTCTAGTAGAGAAGCTGGGAGACCCCAGTCTGTGTACTTGATGTTCACTTCCACTTGTAAACTGGGTAAATTGCCTCTTTTTCTCTGAGTTCTTTCTCAGGTCCCTCTGAACACTATATTCAGCCATAGGAAACAAAGCTTCACTAGCTTATGGATTGTTTTCTTTGGCAACACCAGGTGGTGCTGGGAATCAAGGAATCTATCAGCATATTTTTAGGGTAAAATTTTTCCTTTATAGGCTTTCCTGTATTTGCTCACCAAATCTTTCACGTGTTATTCTCATATGGTAAGATGTGGAAAGAATTGCAGATGCTGGAATGTTATTATTTAGCAGTGTGTTGTTTAAAACTAAGGTCATGCAGACCTGGGAAGATGGCTCACGTGTTAAGAGCACTAGCTACTCTTGCAGAGGATCTGGGATCACTTCCTAGCACCCCCATCAAAACTCACAACTATCTGTAGATCCGGTACCGGCAGATCCAGTACCTTCTTGTGGCCTCTGTGGGCTCCTGCTCATGCATGGTGCACATAAACTTACACACATGCATACATTCACACTCATAAAACATTAAATGAAATTAAATCAAGGATGTGGAACTGTGAGCTCTTAGATTCATCAGACAAGGAATCTATTTAAGTGATTCCCAATCTGACAAATAGAATGTACTTATTTTTCTGTTTTTCTCATGATGTGAGTTGAATCCAAAGCCTTGGGCATGTTAGATAGCCACTCTCCCACCTAACTGCATCCCAAGAGTTTGGGTTTTTGGAGCCAGAATCTCATTACACAGCTCAAACTAACTTTGAATCCACTATGTAGCCCAGGCTGATCTTGGATTTCTCATCCTTCTGCCTCTGGGAGTACAGCTTGTGTCACCACGGCTAGATCATTTATTTTTGTTCTTTCTTATGTATATTTGAGGATTACAACAGAATGGAATAGTAGACAGGGATAGGAAGTAGTTATTACAGTGATGTGTGTTAGCACAGCCAGCAGCTCACAGTTACTCATTTTGGAGAGAACAGCTAAAATCTATTAATTTTGATGAAAACTCCTAGGACAATAAAGTTTTATTAACTATAATCCTGTTGTACATCAACTGTCTGTATTTACTGACCTTACAAAATAGATATGTTGAATCATCTGCCCTATGTCTTCTTTCCTGTCTCTATTCCGCCTTTGGCCACTATTGGTTTATTCTCTATGTATTCTTCCCACTTTCTTCTTAATATGTGAGTGAAATCATGCAGTATTTGTCTTTTTGTGTCTGGCTTATTTTTACTTAGTAAAATTTCCTCGGGTCTACTCCTGTATGGCGAATGGTAGGATTTTCTTTTTAAAGACTAAAAAGTATTCCATTGTATAAAACCATATTTTGAAAAGTTCATTCATCCATTAACTGGCAATTGGGCCTTTTTGTGGGTATCAAAATATCCATTAGCTGACAACTGGGCCTTTTCTTGCCTACAGTGAACGTTGCAGGATAGACACTTTCATGAAGGGGTGAATTCATCTTTTTTGTGTATGCACTGAGATGGGAGATTGTTAGGGTGTGTGTTAGTGCTGTTTTTCATTTTTTTGGGGAAAGTTCATTTAGTTTTCAATCGTGACTTCACCAAGCCTCATTTTCATCAACAGTATGCAATCTCCTCAACAATGCTTGCCTTTACTCTTTTAGTAACATCCTTCCTCTAGGGTGCCAGGCGATATACAATGATATGCATTTCCCTCATGATCAGTGAGACTGTCTAAATGTCATTCTTTTGATATGGATAGATTTCTAGGGAAGAGTTGCCAAATAAATGTTGGCAATGTTCTACACCCTTTTTTCATGCTTATACATTCCCAATAATTATCATGAATATGAAGCCTAAAAAATGTCAGTAAAGAAATCTAACTTTTTACAGACTTCCTAAACTCATTTGGACAGAGACTTCCTCCTTTCTCCATAGCACATCTCAACATGCATGAGGGCGTTTGTCTTAGGATGTAGCTTTGGAAATTAGGTATAGGGAGATTGGCCCTCTTCCCGTGTCTTTTAATCATGCACAGGTTCATTTCTCTGTGATGACTTGAGTGTCTTTGGGATGCTGTAGCAAGTTTCTAAAGACCACTTGGCCCCACAGGTGCTACATCACATTGGCTCAAGCTCTAGGAATGAGCATGGGAGGAGCCCCTGCTGGTCCTGCAGGAACAGGCAAGACAGAAACCACCAAGGATATGGGCCGGTGTCTTGGGAAGTATGTTGTGGTTTTCAACTGCTCAGACCAGATGGATTTCCGAGGACTTGGGCGGATATTCAAAGGTGAGTTCCGTGTCTTTCACTGACTGAGAAATACCAGGTCAGGTAAAATTTCTTGTTAAGATTTATCTCTCAGGGCCAGAGAGATGGCTCAGTGGTTAAGAGCACTGGCTGCTCTGCACTTCCAGATGTCTTGAGTTCAATTCCCAACAACCACATGGCAGCTCACAACCATCTATAATGGAATCTGATGCCTTCTTCTGGTGTGCAGATGTACATGCAGACAAAACACCCATATACCTGTAAGACATAAACAAACCTAAAAATAAGATTTCTCTCTCAAGGTGGGTGATGCAGCCCACTGGGAACACAAACTTAGCGTGTGGGAGACTTGATTCCATCTGCAGCAACAAGAACAGCAAGATTTGTTTACTTTGTTCAAGAACGGGGTATATTTTGGTGTTCTTTTTCCAGGTTGTTTTATTTGACAAGCTCAGTCTGAGCAGTGTTAGGTGGATGTGATTTGCCTTTTGTTAGGCACTTGTTGTCAGTACAATGGGTTGGATGTTTACAGACAAGCTGCCAACTTGTTGGCCGTTTTGGGCCTCTCCATGCACTGTTTATTTCCTGACTTCAGTTTTGAATAAACTGATCTCTGGTTCATTTTGGCAGCTGCGTAATATCCGTTTTCCTGGTTTTCAGAAATGATATACTAATTGGATTTTCTGTTTAATTTCCTTTCTAAGGGCTGGCACAGTCTGGGTCCTGGGGTTGCTTTGACGAATTCAACCGTATCGATCTACCAGTTCTCTCTGTAGCAGCCCAGCAAATCTCCATTATTCTCACATGCAAAAAGGAGCGGAAAAGATCTTTCATTTTTACTGATGGAGATAATGTGACCATGAACCCAGAATTTGGACTTTTTCTAACTATGGTGAGGAATTGCTAGGCGAGCCACTGAAACTCAGTCTTCTTGTCACGGTGCCCATACCTCTCCCCAGTTCTGTGTCACCTGCGCTTCAGGAATGAAAATTGAGATTGTAATTATCATTCCTGTTTGAAAGTCTTTAAGCGCTAAACAAAGCTCGTATTAATAACTCATGACTTAGTCTGTCCAGGCAATAGAAGAGTGAGATATGTAAATGAGCTCCCCAATTGACATTCCAGATCTGTGTTGTGTGCATAATGAATCTTTTAATATCATGCCAGTGTGTCCTAGTCGCTCCAGGAGTCTGTCTGTCATTCATCCTTGGGTTTTGCTTCCATTTAGAACCCTGGCTATGCTGGACGCCAGGAACTCCCGGAAAACTTGAAGATAAACTTCCGATCCGTGGCCATGATGGTCCCTGATCGTCAGATTATTATCAGGGTGAAGTTGGCCAGCTGTGGCTTCATTGACAACGTAGTTCTGGCCAGGAAATTTTTCACACTCTACCAGCTGTGTGAAGAGCAGCTCTCGAAGCAGGTGTGTTATTCTGAAGGTTTTTTTTTCTTATGTGGTTGGCCACATTTCATCTTTCTGTTCACTAGAATATTTCCAGTTCTTTAAAAAAATTGTTTGGGAATTTCAAGTATGCAGATAATGTATTTTAATAAATCCAGTCCACATTATGTCCCCTCCAATTCTTTCTTTATCCCCTTTACTACTTTTCTCTCCAAATTTCATGTGTTTTTTCAAAAAAAAAAATCAACTGAGTCTACATAGTGCTTCCAGTATGCGCATGGGTGTAGGGCTATCTACTGGAGCATGGGTGGCCTCTCCAGCTGTATTCCTGTTAAAAATCACCTCGACCACTCCCAGAAGCCACCAATTACCAATAATTTCTCAGATTGGATTAGAACTCTTAACAAGGTAACTCTGACACTAAGTTTAAAATGACAAAGCTGATTGTGTGTGTGTGTGTGTGTGTGTGTGTGTGTGTGAAGGTACACATGCATTATGTGTGCACATGCATGGAGGCCAAAGATCAGGTCCATGCACTGTTCCTAAGGTACTGTCTACCTCAGCTTTTGCCATAGGGTCTTTCACTGGCCTTGAGCTAACTAAGTAAGCTAGGGCCAGTGAGCACTAAGGACCTGCCTGTTTCTGATTTCCCAGTGCTGTGAACTCAAGTATGTGCTGCCATGCCTAGCATTTTTTTATGCATAGGTTTCCAGACTGATGTCAGATCTTATGGTTACACAACAAGCATGTGGCCTACAGAGCTATCTCCCAAGCCCCCACAAAAATGATATTCTCTAGACTTTTGTTAAGAAGTACATTTAAAGAAATTACTATTTCTAGCATAGAAGTGATGCAGTTTACTCTGCAAACTGACTTAAGAGCTATAAGATGAATGGTATTGCTGTTAGCAATTTACGTATCCTGTATCCGAATCATGGTGATGGCACAGTTTTCGGGAACTTATGAGTCATTGACTCTTCTTACTCCCAAGCTCACCCATATATTTAACCAAGCTTGACTAATTGCCTTTTCTGCTGTAAATCTCTTGATAGTTTCCCATATGTTTGGGATATCAGATCAAGCCCCCCATGAGAGTTAACGGCTAGGATACACGAGTTAATTATTGTATCTGTATTAATTATCTATTGCCGAGTAACGACATTAGCAACAAGCTTAGTGATGTGAAACAGTGGACAATATTTCAGAATGTCTGAGGCTCTGAAGCCATCTTAAGTGGGTCCTATGTGTGTTCCAAGACTGCTACGAAGGTGGTGGCCAGAGCTGTGATGGCATCTCACTCTTCCTGAATTATTTTCTCCCTTCTGTTTCTTGAATGCAGAGAACGTCCCATGTCACCAACTCCTGTCGCTGCTTCTGTATTCCACCTGCCTCACTCCTGTAGTCACATCCACAGAGCCCTCAGGAAATGACAGGAATCCATGCCTACAGAGCAGCCATCCCCTGGCAGATACTCCTCAGGCCCATGTATTTAACACAATTCCAGTTCTGACAGGAAGTTTCGCTGGGTTAATTTCATCCACTGACACTTTGGTGCATATTCCCTTACACTTTTATTTCTTTGTTCTTCTTAAGACCGTGAATTCCTTGAAGGCAGGAACTGACCTTCATGTGCTTTCACGTGCTCCACCCTCAATGCACAAGCCCTGAGCTAGGTGCAGCATCTCCCTGTGGGTTAGCCAATGACTTTCAATTTTAATTTTGTTTTCATGTAGTTAGGACTTCATTATGTAAAACACATAACTTACTATATCAGCAACTTCAAGTGTACAGTTCAGTGATGTTAAGTGTGTTTACAACAAATAGATTTACTGATAATTTTCATAATTTCTATTATACCTAAACTCTGCAAATTGACTGCTTCCTTCTTCCCCTTTCTAGGCCCTGGTAGCCACTATTCTAATTTTTGTGTCTTGGAACTTAATAGATAACTCATGTAAATGAAATCCTACAGTGTTTGTTCTTCTGTGGTTGACATACTTTAGTTAGCATAATATCTTCAAGGTTCATCTATGAGGTGGTATGGACTGCCTTCTTTATGTGTTGAAATAATACTCCACTGTATGAAAATGCTGTTTCGATTCTCCATTCATCTGCTGCAGGGCAGCTGGGCATTGGGCTGCTCCCTACTTCTGTTTTTTTTGTGACTAGTCAAATATGAATGTTAAACAGAGTTGTTCAAACATCACTTTGAGACTGGGCTTGTTGCATCATATGGAAAGTCAGCTTCTTACCTTTTTAAGACAATGTCTCATGATGTGACCAGTGTGTGCTAGAATTTGCCATTTAGCCTTAAAGTTGAAATCTTCCTGCTGCAGTCTCCAGGTGCTGGGACCATAGGCTGTGCTCTGCCTGTGCACCTGGCCTGGTTGCTCCATTTTTAATTTTTAGAACTGCCAGCTATAATTCCACAGGGGTTGGGTAATGGAATTTTAATTATTCACCTCATATATGCTAACATTTGGAATGTAGAACTTTCCTAATTACTATACTAAGCACAAAGCTGGGGCATGGCTCCAGATTTAGCGGGACTCTTCCTCCAGGTGATCCTGGAATGTGGCTTCTTTCCTCATGTTTAACAGCCCTTTATTATTAGCAAAAGTTTAAGAGTGTAGTGTCTGAGTTTAGTTCTGGTCCTGAATTTTAGCTATAGAGACACAAATACATTTTCATGTGTATGAATGTTTGAGAGAAAGGCAAAGGGATGTCACACAGTCTAAGAGGAAATGTTTACTTTCCCCCTGTCTAGACTCATCTTAGTCTTAAACTAAGGACTTAGGCTAATGATGGTAGAAGGATAGACTCTCAGATAGTCTTCAGTTTTTCCAAAAGTGTATCAATAAAGAGAATTTTTCTACTTTTAAAAAAAATAAATTTATTTGTTTTACATCCCAGCCACAGTCTCCCCTCTCTTCTCTCCTCCCAGCCCCCCCCCTCATCCTCCCTCTGTTCTCACGCCCCAATCAACCCCTCCTCCATTTCTGTTTAAGAAAGGGCAGGTCTCCCCTGAATATCAACAAAACATGGCATACTTTTTTTTCTTTAAGGGACTCAGCATTAATTTATTATCACGACTGTGTTTTCCACCAAATTCATATTGTTTCCATGAGTAGGATAGTATTGGAAATAAGCCCAACACTTCCTTTCTTTCAGGTCCACTATGACTTTGGTCTGCGTAACATTTTGTCAGTTCTGCGCACCCTGGGGGCAGCAAAAAGAGCCAGTCCCACGGATACGGAATCTACCATCGTAATGCGTGTGCTGCGTGACATGAATCTTTCCAAACTGGTGAGACTCACACATGGAAGTATTCCACCTGCTTACGTATGAGTTTAACGAATCAGATTTAGAAATATTTATTTAAATTTATTTCAATGCCTAATTCTCAGATCAAGTGATAAAGATCAGAGTTTAAATTGTACATTTTGAGAAGTTCCTTTTCAAATGGCTCACACCTAGTTAGAAATATTTCTATTTCAGTAGAATTGAATTGATTAAAAAACAATCCACATACAGGGCTGGAGAGATGGCTCAGCAGTCAAGAGCACCTAAGAACACGGGCTGCTCTTCAAGAAGACCCAGGTTTGATTCCCAGCACTTACATGATGGCTGCCTCCTCAGGCATGAGGCACACACATATACACAGGCAAAATGTGTCCATGAAATATCATTAGAAATTATTTAAAAAACCCATCCATTAAAGACCCAAATAGTTTAAATCATTTCTGTGTGGTGGATAAAACAAACAAACAAACAAACAAACAAACAACAAACAAGCAACCAAACCAACAAAAAACTTGCTTTTAAAAAAATCTTTGGAGCCTGGTAAGGAGCTGTATTAAATTTTATAAGGATGTAATAATTTCTCATTTCTCATTCTTTTTTCTTCTCTTTTCTTTTTCTTTTTTTTTTTCAGTTTTTCAGGACAGGGTTTCTCTGTGTAGTTTTGGTGCCTGTCCTGGATCTCGCCCTATAGACCAGGCTGGCCTCAAACTCACTGAGATCTGCCTGGCTCTGCCTCCCGAGTGCTGGAATTAAAGGCGTGTGCCACCGCTGCCCAGCTAATTTCTCATTCTTATAGTAACTACTGATAATCAACGCCTAGTGACTATGGAATGACAAAATGCTGTTTTTGTTTCATAAAGAAGAATGAACCAGATTCCAATTCACAAATTTACAAATATATTTCATTAAGATAATCTCTTTAGCCTAAATTAGGAATTGCAGACTACTGTCTTCTGAATGGGGGATTTAATGAAACATTTGTAATGTACGTAGGATTTTCTTTCCTTCTGTTTATTTTTTCTTTTCTCTTCTCATTTTAACTTTTTAATTATGGGAAACATGAGGAGCATATTACTCAAATTTGATAGAGATTATGTTTCATCTACTAGTGGTCACGTTGGCCTGTGTTGAGTGTTTTCAAACTTTCTGTATATTCTGTGTTTGTGCTAAAATAGTTGGTCTTATTTCTGAATTTGTTCTTTGTAGATTGATGAAGATGAACCCCTATTTTTGAGTTTGATTGAAGATCTATTCCCAAATATTCTTTTGGACAAAGCAGGCTACCCTGAGCTGGAGACAGCGATCGGTAAACAGGTAATGCATTTCATGGTGAACCAAGCACTGGGTCTGATTTCTCTGAGTTTGGTGAGAATCAAGGGGAATGTCCTCACCCTCACCTGTGGCCCCCAGAGTGACACCGAGGCTGCAGCTTTTTTAAAGGAGAAGTCACTCCAGGCCATTGATGAAGCTGCCCCCACAGCCACATGTCCAGTGAGTCATGTCTGCATTAGTGGCAATCATTCCACCAGATTCAGAAATAAAATGGCACAGTTGTCAGGGTCTGTGGGGGACTTGAATGGCTTCCTGCTGAGCCTCTGCTTGGCTCTGGCATCTGCAACAGTGCTCTCCAGGCTTCTGTGTCTGTGTTCTGCTTGCAGTGATGTCATGTGACTTCTCCACATTCATTCTTGTCTTCTGGACACTTAAGTAGTCTTTCGTCGTCTCTGTGGTGGAGGGATCCATTGTAATGTGCTTAGTCAAGTGTCTGGATTTATGGACACTTGCTACTGTCTAATTGACCAGAGTCTTTCTATGAGGGGAAATGAACAGTGCCAGCCTTGCCCCTTAGTTTGCCTTCCATGAAGAAAAATTGGTCATTAGTTTTTAACACAAAATTGATTTTCTTGAAAATATTTGCAATACAAGTCAAATGCGGTAGTACTTCCTGTATATTTCTGCTTTAGAATTAGTACTCTGAAGTCTGCATTTACTGATCAATAATAGTAATAATTCATTCTGCAAAAGTATTTCCTCATCATTTGGCTAAATTAATTACAGCCCTTTCTAAAAGGCTAAGTAATTTATAAGATGACTTACGTCAGTTGCTGGTAAGGAATGACCTTTCCGAAGAGTGTATATTATGTAAAGATACATGATCATTATCCAAAATATTTTTGTGTTTTTAATATTTTATTAAATTTATTGTTTGATAATTTCATAAATGTGTATGATGTGTTCTTGTCACCATCATCTATACTTTCTTTTATATACTTCCCACTCCTATCCACCTCCATCGTTACTATAAGCCCCCTTTCCGGATTCATGTCTTCTTGTTTGGTTTTGCAACTTCCTGGGTTTAATCAGGGCTGGCCACGTGACCATGGGTGTGGCACTGTACACATCACATCCTCTCTATAGCTCAGTGAGCATTGTGGAAGAGGGTGCAGAAAGAATGCATGAGCTGGAAAAGAGAAGAGGTGCAGAGCACCATCTTCTGGGCTCGGCAAAGCCACGGTGTTCATGAGCTCAACATTATCCTAGTCAAAATTTAAAATAATGATTTACAGCAAGTTAAAGCATGATATTGTCATTTTATAGAGAGATCATAGACCTGGATGTTTTGGGCTCAGATTCCAACTTCATGACTACAAGTTGTACCTCGTGGAACATTGATCATTCGAGGCTTCCGTTTTCTGCATTGTTGGTAGTAGCACTCTCATTATCTTGTTTTGCAGGTTAATCTTAGAACAGTGTTTGGAAACTCCTCACTCCATGAGTTTAGTAGATAGAAGCCATGAATGTGCAGTGTGCTGGCTTGTATTGAGATGGCTTGGAATTTATATGGACTTTCAATCAATCTGACCTACTAAACATTTTTCTGGTTATTTAAATCAAGTGTTCCAGATACATTTGGCTATTTCGTTCTCTTTTCTTAAGTTTCTCCTCAGACTTACATTTAATAAAATATTAGTACTGATGGGTCAGTTCCCGAAGAAAAATGCAGGTGTTTCTTTCCAGCTTGGGATGATTGTTTGATTATGTTGGTCCACTCTTTGTCTGTGTTTGCATGCATTAGTTCTGTGTGGTAGGTTGTTTTTTTTTTTTTTTTTAAGTTGTGGTTAAGTCCACTCCATACAGCTTATGAATTTGAACGCTGTGAAAGAGGAAGTCTGACTGCAGTCAGTGTCCTCACACTCCTGGGTGTCTATTATGTCGTCACCCCTATTATTCACCCCTCAGGTTGTTTTCTTTGTTTGCAAACAGAAGCTCCACAGCTGTTCATCCACAATTCCCTCCCCCCATTTCTTCTCCACCTTTCATCTTCAGTAAATCTGGATCATGGTGGATGCTATCTAATACGGGGATTTTGTTGTGCTTCAGGTTGAGGAAGCTGGCTTAATTAACCACCCTCCTTGGAAACTGAAAGTCATCCAGCTGTTTGAAACGCAGAGGGTGAGGCATGGAATGATGACCCTGGGACCCAGTGGAGCAGGGAAGACCACGTGCATCCACACCCTGATGAAAGCCATGACAGGTACGGAGCAGCAATTTCATTGCCCTGGGGGACACATTTCAACAGTTGCGGCACATTTGAGTGCTCAAGAGAGACATGAAGACAGAGAGATAAACACAATTTTTTTTTTTAAAGGAAAGAATGGTAATTTACTACTAATTGGGAACATTTAAGAAATAATATATTGTTTTCATGCACCACAGAAAGGAAACACTTTAAAGTGGCATTTTCATGGTGCTGTGTGTTTTACACATTTAATTTCATCCTCATGTTAAATTCGAGAGGAGGCTGTTATTTAGTACAAAAATCAAGGCTCAGATTCAGAAATGCCTAAGGTCAGAAAATGGTAAGTGATGGGACTGAGAGTTAGGATAAGGGTCCATCAACAAATACCCAATATACCATGCTACTTCGCACTAAATCCATAATACAATGTTTCCTTCGAGTAAACAAAAATAATTCCAATCTCAACTCTTAAATTCTGTCATGAAGAGTCATCTTAATTCTAAAGCACCACAAATGCAGATATTTCTCTAGTGAAGTTCAATAAATGAGTTTTATTTCCAGATGCCCACTCAGCTTTACATTCAAGTTCATTGCCTTAGGCCATCTAAGGATAATGGGTATTGCCATGTTGGCCATTATTCTTGTGTTCTCTGATTCTCATTGAACACTGATGTTTCTAAACATGTTAGCAGCCTGAGTGGTTGCAGAGCTAAATTACAAAATTTTATGAACTTGGTCTGTTGGAATGAAATATACAACACCAAAGTGGGAAAAGGTACCGCAGGGTTCCAGTTAACTGAGCCCAGCTCACCGACACTGGTACACTGTTGTTCATTGCTGGAAATTGACAGTCCTTACGGCAGAGCTCCTCACATGACAGATTTGATCTCATTTCCAGAAATTATTGGATAAAGTGAGTTTTGTATGTGAGGGCTCTACCAGATGTCCTCAGATGGTGACAAACTGTGTTCTTTGCCAGCAACTACTCTCTCCAAACTCAGAACTCACATCTTGAGGATTTATTACATGGCTTTTCATGTATGCTATGGACCTTCTGTTTAGGATTTTTATGTCTTTAAATGATGATGTTTTCATAAGTCTGCTCAATATTTTTATTACAGTTGAAGCTATTTTCTGTTAACAATCAACTGTATATGCACCTGGTGCAATGGCTTGAACAAAATGAAATGCTAAATATTAAAGAATATAGATACATTATGCACGCTACATCTGAATTATAGAATCCATTTGGCATTGTGGGTTTGGAAGGAGTTTCTTGAAAAGATAAATTTATTACTAGACTATTTACTGTTTGTTAGCTTATTCTTGGCTTTAGTGTATAAGATAAACATTAATTAGATTAAGTAGCATATTGTTTCATGTTGAAAAGTTTAATTATCCAAAAGACAAAGGAGATAATTGGGTGGAACTCCTATTAAAGAGGAGCATGACCCATGCATGCTGTTTGCTGATTCACAATGCAACTCACACTAATTGTTTTGTAATACTCTGTTCTTTGTGATTCTGCCAGGTTTGATATCAGAAGCAGGGAAACAAGCATACAAAAGCATGTAAGAGGTTAACAATGAAGCAGGGAGAGCAGGCCTAGACACATAATTATAACTGAACATTTAATTGTTATGAGGAAGGCTTGCTATAATGAGAACAGAAGTGGAGGGATGAGAAACTTTCTAAGTTGTGACAGAGAGTCTTACAGAGAATGTGCCATGCCATCTAAGGGTTGAGCTAGTTGATAAAAGACATTTTTCGTGACAAGAGGAGCCTGTAAAGGGTAAGAGCGATTGGGAAGGATGTGATACACTGATGTAGTACTTCTGCACAGCTGAAACACAATTGGTTTGTGGGCGGTGGTGGGGCTGGGTGTGGTAAGTTATGTGTAGAGGTGTAGTGAGGGCTTACTCTTAACATCCAGTATCATTCCTCTTTAGCACTCTGGTGTAGGTGTAACTGTGTTGGGAAGACCCCACTCTACCTTCAGAAATATCTCCCAGCTTTTAGTTCCATACTTTATTTCTAGACAAGGAAGTGACTCAAAGAGCAGGAATTAATGTCCTTGAGGCAGCCATATCCTTAACCAGTAGAGGAGAAGAGTTGATGGCCAGTGTCCCACCTCCTATTTTTTTTTTGAAGTCTATTCCGTAGTTGACCAGTTTAGTGATGTGCCATTGACTGACTTATTCTGCTTCTTTGTCCCTTCATTACAAACTCCCAGAATCCAATTCCCTTTTTTGGTCTCTGCCTTCATGGGGCCCAAACTAGGGCAGTAGCTAAGCTATGAGGAGCTTTCTAATTACACTAAATACTTGGGTTTCATTCCATGTATCTAGAGAAGCCGTTGAACTTGGTGTGGCATGATCATCCCTTCATACAGAAAACCATCTGATGGCCATGGAGGGAAGAGATCAGGGGTAGGAGGCTTATAGAGATTGAAAGTAAGGAAAGGTGCTCATACTAGGTCAGAGTCCACAAAGGTGGAGTGGGTAGGACTCTGACAAGAAACGCCCAGAGGAAGACTCAAGAGGAATTTGTTTCAGCAACATTATGGAAGTCAAGTATTTATTCTTAGAGTGTTAGAACAGATATGGTTTTCATCGATTAAACCTACCAACATACACTTAAAGATTTTCGTAAGTGTGATTGTATTGAAAAAAAAAAAAGTAGTGTAGCCAGAGCATTATGGATGTCATCCATTGCGAAAGCTCAGCTTCAGTTAAGTTCAACTTTAGCAACATAGAATACTGCAAGTAATTACCCCAATTTGCTTTGTGATTTCTAAAAAATTGGAAATTTGGTTCTGTTTTCCTAAGTGGGTGTTTTAGTTGGGGTTCTCTAGGAAAACTGATGCAGTACAGACACAAAAGCACACACACACACATGCACACACCCACCACCCCTTCCCCTGCCCCCAGATTTCTTGTAAATTGGCTTTAATGGTATTAGATGCCAAGCAGTTGTACCACCTGATAGTCACAACTTGGAGACTCAGGAGAGCTGGTTCTGTACTTCTGTACCTGAAAACCAGGGGATAAGATGCTATCAGTCCTAGATGGAAGACTGTAGAAGATGAATAACTGCCTAGGCTCAGTTACAAAAGAGAAAAAAAAAAGGGGGAGATTCCTCCCTTCTCATGTCTTTTATTCTCTTAGGACCCTCCAATGGACTGGATAATTCTTATACACAGAAAGTATTCTCATAGTTCCATTATGGCATCCCTTTTGTCCCCAAGGCAATATAAATTTATTTCTTAGACAGCAAAGTGCTGTACTCAATAAAGGATAACAAGGCTAATTATAGCTTGGAATGCAGAATGACATATATTTTCAGTGTGATTTTTCACTTTTCATGTTTTGACCACTTACTGACAGTACACCACAAATTAGCACAATGTTGCTTCATGCCACATCTGAGATGTTTAAAATTTGGATGCACTTGCTGCAGATTGTGGAAAACTGCACAGAGAAATGAGGATGAATCCCAAAGCAATTACTGCCCCACAGATGTTTGGTCGACTGGATGTGGCCACAAATGATTGGACCGATGGAATATTTTCTACCCTTTGGAGGAAAACACTGAAAGCCAAGAAAGGTAGAGGAATTAATATTATTTTAAACATACACTTATAAACAAAATCGTAGATGGCTAGATAGAATGACCAAGCAGCAGTGTTGTCCACATATGTTAGCCAAGACTAAGTAAAAGGTTTCAGTACATTTGTGAGTATTGAAGTGATGAAATTATTGATTAGTACACTTAAGCCACACATTTTTATTGCATTTTATTTATTTATTTGTTTGTTTATTTTTTTGTGTGTGCATATGTCACAGTGTGCATGTTGAAGTCAGAGGGCAGATTTAGGGGTTGGTTCTGTTCTTCTACTATGTGGGTTCAGGGATCCAGCTCAGGTTTTGAGGCCTGGAGGAGGGGGCATTTATCTGTTGAGCTCTTTTGCTGGCTCTAAATACTTCTTCTTTAAAAGAATGTTTGTTTTTAAAGTAATGCTTATGCATCCTTGTAATATTTTAGAATAGAGAGGAGCTGTTCAGGAAGGTTGATAACTTTGAATAAAATGATTTTTTACTGTGACTGACATGTTCACTGCATAGTTTAAAAATATAACATTTATTTATATACAGCTTGTTTTTAAAAACTGATTCACCTAAGAAATCATGTAGAGAAATGAGCTTCTTTGGGCAGAAAATTATATGTACCAAAAGCGAGCTAGCAAACCCTTCTGTTTGGGGGACACTGGTATTGGGTTGTTAAAGCAAACGTTTAAGAGCTTGCTGCTCAGTCTGAGTGGTCTCACTTCTGGACCCTGTAAGCAGAGCGCAGTGTTCTCAGAATATAAGCTCAGCAGGCAGAGATGGCAGCAGCTTGCCTCTCATTGTGTCTTCTCACTTCTGAGGGAGAAAGGGACAGTGACTAAAATTGCAGGGCAAAGAACACAGGAAGAGCCTTTGGCACACACTTCCTGCCTTCACTTTGGGCAGCAGACCCCCTGCTGACACCTGTTTGAGATCGCACCCTCAGAGTTCTCCCAGGTGGGAAGGAGATTAACATCGGTATTCAGACGGCAGTGAGAGTGAAAGTGCCCCCCTATTAGTAACAGTTACTTTACTGGAAGTTTGCTTCTGATTTGTTCAATAACCCTGCATCAATGTGGATCCAGTGATGAGTTTTCCTTCCCAGAATTGCTCAGCAGGCAGTCTCCTTTAGAGAGGACACAGAAGCTTTGTCTTCCACAGAGACCTGTAATGAGGTCACCATTTCATGGATGGCTAGCTGAGTGGGTTTCATTAGGGATCCCAAGCAATTTAACTTGAATAGAATACTCACAGCCATGCACAGCAAAGAACATTTAGAAGCAGACAGTGATAGTGTTGGTGAGTAACAGACAGACAGACAGACATGAAGAGGAGCTACAATGGGAGCCACATAACCTTCACCTACATTTGCATTCTTGTTGAGCCTTCTTCTGTTTGTCATTCTCTAGCTCCAATTATCTCCTTAAGTGACTCCTGTCAGGCTGGTCCCCACTCTCTCCTGAAATTACACTCTGAAGGACGTTGGTGACTTCTGGCATATCGTATACAGACTGCCTTTTCTTTTCAGTCTAGTTCTGCCTTCAGTGGTCTCTCTCACAGTTGGTCACCTTTTTCTGAATCTTGAATGCTTGGTCTCAGAGATCCTTCATCCTGTGGGCTTCCTTCCTCCCACATTCACTGGGATGAGATGTCTGGAAAGGGTGGGAGGCTGGAGGGGCAACAATGGAGTCCCTGACAGAAACTAAATATTGCATTGTCTCTGTTTTCAGACCTGTCTCTCTCTACATTTTTTTTTTCTAGAAGAAACCTATACAACCCCTGTGGCTTTAAATGACACTTCTAAGCTAAAAGCTTCTGTATTCTAATATTTAGTCCTGATCTCTCTCTTAAACTTCTAGTTCAACAACTCTCTTGGGAATCTCTGTTGGACATTAACATATGCAAAACTGAATTTGTTCTTAACTCTGCCTGTTTCTCCTCATTGTCTTTCCTGTTACACTGATGTACCACTCCTTCTCATCTTGTTAGCTATGTCTGGTTTCTTCTTGTCCTAGACTGTCTTATTTGCTTTTCTTCATCCCTTTGGGCTGCTGTAATACAACACAACAGACAAGATGGTCCACAAACTACAGACAGATGTTTACTTTGCACTGTTTTGAAGGCTGCCAACTTCTTGGTTGTATCATTTCATGGACAGAGGGGTGAGGGATTTCTTTTTCATACCAGGACACTAACCCCATTCCTGACATCATTCCTTTATTCCATAATCCTGTACATTTAATCTTAAGAGATAAGATTTCAACATCTCACCTTGGAGGGTACAAAGCATTCAGTCCATTTTATCACCTGAAGCTTGTTCCTGCTCCAGGGTCTTTTTACTTTCTGTTCATAGATGGAAAAAAAAAATCATACCTCCAGATCTTTAAATCACTTCATTCTCTGTGTGAAATCCTTAACTGATCAGCTAATCCAAAATAGTGCCTCTTCTCTGAATCTGCTTAAAATTTCTTTATTGTTTCTCTGTTTATTTGTCTGTCTTTCCCTCTTAGAGTGTAAGCTCTCTGAAGGTGGTTCATTGTTTGTCTCACTTGCCGCCATATCCTAGCCCCTAGAACAGTGCTACATGTAGAGGGTGCTTAGTGAGTCTTTGTTTAAGGAACAAAGGAGTTTTGATTTAACTATAGTTTGTGCATAACTGCCACATAAGGAACTTAGAAGGTCCTTCGTGCTCATACAACTTAGTCATCATTGAGATCAATGCTTTATTTAAAATTATGGGCATTATATACAGCTCTAGTGGTCTCTGAAGCTTCATAGCTACTTACATTGGCACCTGTGTGCTTGTGTGCTCTCTTTCTCTCCTCTTGGGTGGCATTCCAGGGGAACATATCTGGATCGTTCTTGATGGTCCAGTTGATGCCATCTGGATTGAAAATCTGAATTCTGTTTTGGATGATAATAAAACTCTGACTCTGGCCAATGGCGATCGGATTCCCATGGCTCCAAACTGCAAGATTGTTTTTGAACCTCATAACATTGACAATGCTTCTCCTGCCACCGTCTCAAGAAATGGAATGGTTTTCATGAGTTCCTCTGTCCTTGATTGGAGCCCTATTCTTGAGGTATGATTGAATTCTTTCTTTTGTATAATTAAAAAGGGAAAAGAGTCTTCAGCATTCTTTGTGAGCATGCTGATTCTTCTGCAGCTGGTGGTGTAATTGCCTTTTTATAGTACTGTTTATGAAAGGCCCTTGAATGCACAGGGGTGTTCAGACCCTGATTGGCCCTCACAGGCTTCTCCAGTCCTCTTCTAATCACTTAGAACTGTGATTTCCAGGTAATTGTCAGGCCTACGTGAATCAATAATCCTGCCAAAGTGTGTCTGAGGACTGAAGAGTAAAATTTAATTTCATCACTTTGTGGACCCATGGCAGTTTTGAAAGGTACTTGTTCACATAAAATTTGGGAACAACCATCTTAGAAATTTAACTTAAAGATAATTTGTTAAAATTGCATATAAAAATTTCAGTAGTCATAATATTAATTTTAACTTTGTGGTTGGAAATAATATTTCATATGACGTCACTTCAACTTATGACCAGGTAGAGTAGTTTATTACTGTCAATATATTCTAAAATATATTAATTAGAATTTGATTATAATTATATACCTTGCATACTTATATATTTTATTAAATCCATATTATAAGATAAAAGTAAATGCTACTGGAGAACCCATGTGACTTTTATGACATAGTTGTCTAGATTTTTAATTTTCATTTGCTTTTATATTTTGAAAATGATTTTATTTTAAAACTTCCTAATTTAAATTAGGTAGCTATTATTCTATATTTCCATTATATTTTTGTACTCCTATCTATATAGGCATATATACAAAAGGATTTAGACTTCATAACATATAGATAGAAATAGAAAAGAGCATGTTTCATAGCAAAATGATACTGACATTCTTGACTATGACTCTAAAATCACTTTTAAGGACTTCATACTGCATAATTAGCTTTTATATCCATTAAAAATGAAGTGCAGGTGCTCTTAGATGTTCAAAGTACTCATCAGTGATAATGTAGAAAGCACAGGTAATTGTGTCAGATCTGAATCCTACCAAGCTACAGTCTCCAGGGAGAGGACCAGGGGCTCCGTCTGCTTAAAGTATCACAGTCAATATTTTTTCATATTTCTGTGCTTGGTGATCACAGACACAATGGAATGCAAGTGAATTGTAATTACATGATTCCCCCAAATATTTAAATTTTATAAGATTATTTGAAAAGTACACTAATTCATTAAGTAACAAATATTTAGCTTGTGCCTTATAAAATATACTTCTATTATACCTTACCTGGATTTTTACAGAAATACTACACAGAATCACATCTTCACATGCTTTTAAATAATGCAGTGTCCTCAAAGGATCAGGAGCTTGCTGTGAAAACATTCCCATAACATCTCACTAATATGAATGACTGATTTGAACCAGGACAGCAATAATAAACAGTTCAAAGTTGAAGGGGGGAGGACCGCTAGGTCTCAACAGGAAGTACTCCAGGTGATGAAGGAATGCTGTAAGTGGGAGCAATGGTCTTTCCCAGGGAAGAGTGCTGCTGTGAAGATCGCCTTCAGCCGCACAGAGAAACTGAAGGGAGGCGTGGCGGAGTGTACACACCCAGGAGACTCTTTCTGAGGGCCAAAGCTCAAATCTTCATGTTATTTTTCTCTCTGCTGGATGTTCTTTTTCTCTTCTGCTGTCTTACACTTTCCTGTCTTCCGTTTTATACCGCACAAGACAGAGGTCTCTATGCAAGGAAAGATTACCTCATAACCACAAGTAACATATTTTACAAAAGCAAATTTCTTCATTCCATAAGAAGAAATCACATTAAGATCACAAGTTACATGTGTTTCTTCGAAGCCCACACGTAGTTAAACATTTGTCTTTGTATTAATTTTCCCACTATGACATCTTCACCCCAAAGCAATGATTCTTTCATTATTGATTAACAAAGTTTTTTTCTTTTCTTTTTTTCATTTTTCTTTATTAAGAAATTTTCTACTCACTCTACACACCACTCACAGATCCCATCTCCTGCCACCCCCAGCCCTCCCTCCCAAGCCACCCCACATCCCCACACCCCCAAATCAAGATCTCCCATGGGGAGTCAGCAGAGCCCGGCACACTGAGCCTAGGCAGGTCCAAGCAAGCCCAGTATATTTCAGTCAGGTCCTTTGTATGGGCAGGCAGCTGTTTGTGGCTTCAGTGTAGCTGATTTCTACTCTTAATTCTCCTCTAGAGAAACTTTAAATGTGTGGTCAGGTCACCACCTATTTTTCTTTACCCACAATAGGGTCATTTAATTTCCTTTCACAACTTTGTTTCTTCAAGGTGCATACCTGGGCCTGTGATTAATTCTGTAAGTTACATGACCAAAGAACTCAGGACTAGCTAACCTTGGGTGCAGGGACATAACTGCTTTCTTTGATCACTGGTCTGTTTTTCCTACAAGCAGAGTTCACGGGTCTATAATGCATGAAACTTCCTTGTTCTTATTTTCCATCTTCTGCAAGTCTCACATCTAGCAAAGGGGAAATTGACATTTAGCCTTTATTTGCCTTTTTTGTATCTCTTATTGGAGCAATTGGCAGAATAACCTAAATCCTGTTTCTAATCATCTTCACACACTAACAGGTGTCCTAACCACCTGTATCTTTTAGGCTAACACAGAAAGTCCAGTTAAATCATAAATCATCGTTGCTCTTATAAAAATCATCTTCATTATGATCTGCAAGCAAATTGCCCAGTGAGGAGCGGGATATTCCCAAGAAACAATCACACCATACTAGACACGGTGGGATCCCTTCAAATAGTCATCATGCCATGCCAAATACAGCAGGATCAGGGCAACAGCAGAAGCAAGGGGCGTTCTGGAAACAATCCTCCAGGGATTTGCCTCTCCAGGATGCACCTAGAGTAGGCTTGTTATCACTTGAGTTGTATCTCATAAGCTCCATTGCTGTCTGCAGCTCCTTTGACATGGCCACCAATAGAAGAGCACACCAACTGGTTGTCCAATGCCAAATGGTCATCCCTGAAAACATGCATATAAGTAACATTATACAGACTGAGCAGGTTGTGTTTATGTACTGTATACATAAACAGTACATATGTATATACATACATATATATGAGTATATACATACATATATATGAGTATATATGTACATACATACATGCATGTAGCAATAATTAATGAAAAAAGAGATCATGAATTTGAAAGAGCAAGAAGGGGTAGATGGGAGAGTTTGGAGGGAGGAAAGGGAAGAGGGAAATGAGATAGTTATGTTATAATCTCAAAAATAAAAGCAATAATTAAAAAATTATTGCAGTATCCTCTTGGACATGATCAAGAAGAAGCAGGATTTACCAAGAACCAGGTTGAAAACATTAGAGCAGGGAGCTGTGTCCTTAGAAGGAGTCAGGCCTGTGGAAGCCTGTGGTGGTAGAATGTTATTACAGGGAGACAAGTCATTTTCTGGTCCCCTTAACTTAAAAAAGTTCTGTGTCATGTTTTTGTTAATGTGGAATCACGGTAAGGTCACAAATTAATGACTAATTTAGAGTTCAGATTTTGCTGCTTCTGTTTTGAGTCCCTAATTATTTCCTGGGATGTTGAGTTGAAGGGTACATCTATCTCTTGACCCCGTGAGAATTTACCTGAAGAAAACCTGGAACTGTAGGTTAGCGATGGAGTGCTCTGGTTGCATTCCCAGCCCTGAAGAGAGAAGTTTTAAGCAGAACTTCTCTCTGAATGACAAAGACTTCTTTATTTAACCCTAAATGACAAAATTGTCCCATGTTCTGAATACCGTTTTCTACATTACTTACTGTTAGAAAAAATGAATGGAAATCACCAGTTGTGATTCAATTTTTGTTTCTTGACTTTTAAAGCCTGAGTGTGGAGTTCCTTTGCCCATCTTTCATTGCTGTTGGTCATCGTAGCAACTCCCTGTGAACGTCTCCCCATTTCCTGAAGTACATTTTAACTAACATTTAGTTGAGGGCTGTTTCTGCACACGTGGCATTGGAGCTGCTCGTGTGAACGCTGCAGACAGACTCACTGAGTGTTAATTCTGCCCTTGCCATATGCTGGTTGTGGGATGCTGGGTGGATTACTGGAGCTTGAAGTGTCAGGAGGATAATAATAGTTCCTATCTCAGAGAGTTGTTTGGAATATTTAAATGAATTACTATATGAAAGAATTTATAGATAGGCTTGGTGCATCTTAAGCACAACAACTCTTTGCACAATTACTAATTGGTAATTAATGTTGATTAATTTAATCATGCCGTAAAAATGTCTATCCCCAAAATGGTCATTTTCCTGGTTTCACCAATGCACAGATGTGTGAACCCACAGGGTTTTCTCAAGAGACGATCTCCTCAAGAGGCTGAAATCCTGCGACAGCTGTATGCGGAGACTTTCCCGGACCTGTATCGCTTCAGCATTCAGAACCTGGAGTACAAGATGGAGGTACTAGAAGCCTTTGTGATCACGCAGAGCACCCACGTGTTGCAAGGACTGATCCCTCCGAAGGTAAGGGGTTGTACCTTCCTCCTGAGCATACTGTGCAGAGAACACAGCAATGGAAACTAGATTTGGTTAGGGTTGGAGAGCGTGTGGTGTGGGTTGGGAGAGGTTTCAGACATGCCATTTTTTTTCCTCATACCTTTTTTTGAACAAAGCAAACTGTTGATTTGAATTTTGTTGCTGCCTATCATAACAAGATAACAAATTTTATCATTTAAAAACATCTCTACTATATTTATATTTATTTATTTTGTGTGTGTCAAAGGATAAGTTGTGGATTGTTGGTTGTCTCATTCTACCATATGGGTCTGGGGAATCAAATTCAGGCTATCAGGACTGGTGTCATGTGCCTTTATCCACAGTGCCATCTTGCTTGCTTTCATTTATTTTATAAACCAGTTAGTATCCGTGGAACTCAGTTTTTCATTTGCTCCCCAGTTGTATTCATTCTTTTGTTCTCTTAGGCATAGCTTATGTCTCTTTCCTAGGTTTATTGTTTTCATTGAGCAAAGATTTAGATGGAGACTGAGAACCAAGCAATTAAAAGAGAATGCTTTGTACATCCTCAGGAGCAGGCCGGGGAGGTGGGCTCAGAGCACCTGGGGAGGCTGTTTGTCTTTGCCATGATGTGGAGTGTGGGTGCTGTCCTGGAGCTGGAAGGTCGCAGGAGGTTGGAACTCTGGCTACGTTCTCGAGAGGTGCCCACGCTGCCCCTGCCGCAGCCAATGGATCCCGAGGACACCATGTTCGACTACTACGTTGCACCCGATGGTGAGCATGCCCTGCATTCAGGATGCAAGCAAAGATTGTTTGATCCAGCATACTTTTGTGTTATTAAAGTGAGAACTGTAACTCTTGATGATAAAACTGAAATAGGAATTTTAATGTACAGAGAAAGATAGTAATTGTTTATTTCCCCAAGCTTTACTTTAGGTTCCAGGTACAAGTTCCATTTGCGTGGGCAGGTGGGACCTTAGTGACTTAGGTGAATTGAATCAGTTTCCTATTCAGATACATTGAATCAGTTTCTATTCAGATACACCAACAACTGGTGTAAAAAAATTATATTCAAATATATGTGTCTATATCTACAGATGTCTATTTACTTATCTATACATCTCTATATGCACCAATATATACTTTAAAATAACTTATATGTGCATAAACATACATAATGCATACACACATATATGTGATAATACACAGAAGCAACTTTATATTTTATGTGTATTCATACACATGCCATCTAGTATCTTTCCCCAAGTAAAAAGCTTGTGAGGTTTGATGTTTAAAAGTGATTAATGGCTTCAGGTACATTGCTTCTGTCACTCTCTTCTGTATTTTTATGTGTGCTATAGTGTTGAAAAGCTACATACTGAGAAAATAGTTCTAAAACACTTCTGAGTGTGGCCACATAGAGGATTCTATTTGGAGTAGTTCCTTGGCAAGTTTTGATCAAGCTGACTAACATTAGAGCTAACTTTACTGAATGTTTCTTGGGAACATGGTCTTACATAGCTCAGACAGACGGGCTTCCGACTTGCTATGTTCTTGCAGATGGCCATCAGCTCCTGATTTTTCTGCTTCCATGTCCCAAGTACTGATATGACACATACATGCCGCTGTACCTGGTATCTCAGTTAGCTGCAGTTTTCAACTTGGTACAGCCCAGAATCATCTGAGAGGAAAGAAGCACCTTAAAAATTCCCCAGATCATATTACTCTGTGTACATGTCTATGGGGGATTGTCTTGATTATTAAATGATACAGAAAGGCCCAGCCCACTGCGGGAGACATCATCTCTAGACAGGTGATTCTGAGCCGTATAACAAAGTTGGCTCAACATTAGCCAGAAATCAAGACGGCGAGTGAGCCAGGAAGCAGTATTCCTAAGCGGTTTCCACTTGACGCTCCTACACTGAGTTCGTGTCTTGACCTCCCTCAGTGGTGGACTGTGACCTGGAAGTATAATGAGATACATTCTCTCTAAGTTGCTTTCGGTCAGCATTTTATCAAAGCAAAGAAAGGAAAGCAGAAGACCCTGTTTTAATCAGAGCTAGGGGTTTAACCAGGCTATCGTGCGGGCTCCACAATCGCTCTACCAGCTGGGCTATACCTGTGTTCCTTTAATGGCCTTTGTTTTATGGCGAGTATTTAAAGATATCTTTGTGACGTTTTGAAGGTGCCTGATCATTGCAGGGACAAACACTATTAACTGGAAGGTGTGACTACTTCCTGTTCTTCTCAGGTTCCTGGAGGCATTGGAGCACGTGTACCCCGGAATATGTGTATCCACCTGATACCACCCCAGAATATGGTTCTATCTTGGTGCCAAATGTAGACAATGTGAGGACTGACTTCCTAATTAAAACCATTGCCAAACAAGGCAAGGTATGATTTTTTAACTACTATTAATAATAGTATAATTTAAAAGGCCATATAAAAATATAAAAGTACCTGGCATTTATTTTACACTACTTTCTGTTTCTGTTTACATTAAGTGAAAACATTACCCAAATGAGTGAACTCCTTTTGTTATTTCACAATGACAAACTAATGTGTCATATGAGTCTAATTCCTAATTTACCATTCCTCACATATTAGTTGAAGAAAGTGAATTTTGACTTGTTTTTGCTAAGACAGCTCCTTCCCTTTTGGTTACTGACTTAGTTTGCTACGGCTGTCATAACAAAATACCAAAGCTTGGGTGGTTCAACCGTGTTAGTTTCTTTCCTCAGTGCTGGAGGCTGAAAGCCCCAGATGAAGGTGCGGTGAGGTTGGTTTTCCCACAGGCCTTTCACCTTGACTGATGGACAGTACCTCCTCCCTGGTGTTCCCATGTCCCTTTTCTGTGAGCATGCTTCTCTGGTGTTTTCTTTGTGTATCTAGGTCCTTTGCTTCTATAAGGCCATCAGTAGGCAGGACCAAGCACCCTAACAGTCTCATTTGGGTGGCCACCTCTGTAGGGTCCCTTTCTCTAGTCACATTGGGAAATACAGCCTATCCCTGCTTCAGTTTAGAAGTTGGTGGGCGAGAGGGACACAGTTCAATCCATGCTGTTTGTTTTATTTCTTTCCCTCTGAACTCCTTTATTTTAGGCTGTGCTGTTAATTGGTGAACAAGGAACAGCCAAAACAGTCATAATCAAAGGATTTGTGTCAAAATATGACCCTGAAAGTCACATGGTCAAGAATCTGAACTTTTCTTCGGCAACCACCCCACTGATGTTTCAGGTACTGCCTTTGATGTTTCCCACAAGTGTAGGTTTGTGCCAGTTTTGGAGGCCCAAGGTGTTTCCAGTGTCTGTGGAAGCTTGTCAGACCTTCTGTAGCCACGACATCATACTAATAATGTCTTCTGTCATTCAAATGTAGTGAATTCTCTTTCTGGTTAGGTTATATTATATAATCTTAAATTATGGAGAAATAAGAAACTCTTAAATAAAAATATAAGTAAATAAGGTGCTACCAGCCTCAGTGATGTTTAAAATATTTGTGTAGAAATGTAGGAAAATGAAGGAAAAACATTTTAAACCTGAGATAGAGACAATCATTTTCTGAGTAGGATACTAATAGCTCACTAATAAGAGTTACTAGTAGGATTTCATGAAATTGAATATCTGTGCAGGAAATTATAAAGTGGAAAGGCATATAAAAATCTATGCAAGAAAATCTCTGCCACCTATTCATCTGATGGGAAAATATTTAAGAATGCAAAAAACCCACACTAATCAACAAATCCCCTCCAAATAATCCAATCACAAAATGGGAAAATGACATGAATAGATGCTTCTCAAATAAAGAAATGTGAATGACCTGTACAAACATGAAGAAAATTGTTCAAAATATTTAGGAATTAGCAAAATGCAAATAAAACCACACTAAACTGATTTTTACCCTCATCTAAATGACTATTACTGAGAAAACAAATGAAAACAAATATTTGTGAGGATGCAGGGCCAGTGGGGGAACCTTTATATTCTGTTCATGGGAATGTAAATGAGGGCTGCCCCTATGCAAATCAGCATGGAGGTGTCTCAAAACATTAAAAGTAGAATTTCCATATGATCCAGCTGTGCTGGTTCTGGGTACACACCGTAGAGAATTGGAGAGAATGGATTATATGCCCACTTGCTTTATTCATCGATGCACAATTTCTATAAACCAAGTTACAGAATCAGCTGAGGTAGCTATTAGCAGATGAATGGATAGAGTGTGGCATATGTGTGCAGTGGAGTTTTATTCCACCCTATAGAAGAATGGAAAAGGACAGACCAGAGTGCATTACGTTAAGTGAGATAAGCCAGACTCAGAAGGACACACTCAGAAATGGCTTTGATTCTTTTTGGGTAGATACTTAGAGCTGGTTATATCTGGACCACATGAAAGTTCTAACTTAAATATTTCAAGGAGCCTCCATGCTGATTTCCACAGGGGCTGCACCAGTGTATGTTGCCACTAGATTTTACGCTTTTTACCAAACTATTTCCTATATTGCCAGTTTGTCTTCACTGGTGTAACTTTCTGACACAAGTCCCATGATAAACTGTAGCAGTGTATAAAATCCTAGAATCTTAGTAGATGAAACTTGCCATGTCATATATCCTTGCATCATATGATGACAGGACAAAAAACTTAGATTTGCACTGCTTTAGTCAATGAAGCTTCAAAGACTGACCTGAGTTAGCAATGGCTGACTGTTCCACTTATGCTGGTACAAAAACTGTATAAAACTATTGCAACTAGAGAGGAAAAATTTCCCCAGTGTCTTTTATGTACAGCAACAGTCAATGATTATTATTATTTGAATTATGCATGCATATCTGTGCACTCATATGGTGTGTGTGTGTGTGTGTGTGTGTGTGTGTGTGTGTGTATGTATGTGTGCATGTGCACATACATGCAGTGACCGTGGAGGTCAAGCATCAGCTACCATTGAGTTGGAGCCGCAAGCAGTTGTGAAACACTTGACGTGGGTGCTGGGAATCAAACTCAGGTCCTTGGCAAAGGCAGTGTGTACCCTTAACCCTTGAGCCATCTCTCTCCAGCCCCCTTATTGTTTTTAAATGATTAGTTATTTTCTGCATTTTGATAAATTTTCTTTATATTGCAAAGAAACACTTCTTTGGTGATGGATGAGATTTATCTGTGGATATAAGGAAAAGTTTAGAATGCAGTTAGGAATTATGCCAGTCTAAAAACAAGGCAGTATCAGGTTAGTCTCTAAGATCCATGGCTAGGTTTCCAGGACCAGGCATAGCTTCTCTCTTGTTAAACAGGGCTTAAATTCATTTAGACGGCTGTTAATTATCAACAAGATCATTGTATATGTTCATTGTATATTGTATTATGTCACATAAGAATATTTTCATATGAGTACATACTGCACATTGAGCATATTCTCTCTACTCTTCTTTTTCATCCACATTTCCATTTGTTAGAAAAAATGTAGATACATGGACAGGTTTTATATATTATAGATATATGGCATAGAACTTAATAAGTATTCTGGGTGAGTCTTGAACTCCAGATCCTCTTGCCTCTAACTCCCAAGTGCAAGTATTAAAGGTATGATTCACCATTCTGGGAAGCCAAGAAAGACATTCTTTTTTTAATCCCCCACCACACTTAACGAATTGTGTGAGGGACTGGGGAGATGGTTAAAACACTCTCTGGTCTTGCAGAGAACCAGAGTTTGGTTTCCAGCAACCGCATGGCAGCTAAGAACAGACTGTGGCTCCAGTTCCAGGGGAATCTGACACTATTTGGTTTTCATGGGCCCCATGAATGCATAAGGTGACTGCATGCAGGCAAGCAAACACACATAAAATAAAAATAAATATAGGTTTAAAAAATTGTTTGAGAATGTCATGTGTGTATATATTGTGCTTAGGTCAAATTCATCCTTACTCGTTCCCTCCAAGTCTTCCCTCTACCAGGTTTCCTCCCAACCCCCGATGCTTGTTTTAAGCCAACTGACTCATTTAGTGCCACCCACATGTGCACAGGGCCGTGTGTACGGGCAGCCTATCAGGAGGCCACATCCCTGATCAGGGGGTCACATCCCTGATCAGGGGGTCACATGCCTGAAGCAAACTAACACACACACTCCCTCAGTAGCCATCAGTTGCTAATAGCTTTTCTGTTAGAGGTAGTACTTGGTGAGTGCCCCTCTCATCCATGCTGGAATTTTTGGCTGGCAAATTCAGGCCTTGTGCACACAGTTACTGGACTTCGAGGTCACGTGGGTAATGGCCCTGCTGTGTCTGGAAGTAAACTGTTTCGCAGTAGTCTTCCGCTACCTCTCTCCCTCCTTCCAATATGATTTCTGCTTGTTCATCTCCCTGCTCTCTGTGTGTGTTAGAGAGAGAGGGGGGGAAGATCCCATTTAGGGCTGAGCACTCCAGTTTCTTTTCTGCACACTGATGAGTTGCAGTATTAATTATACTGCAATTAATTATAAATATCTTTACATTAATTACTATATACTGCAAGAGAAGCTTCTTTGATAATCACTGAAAACTGCACTTATCTACAGGTTTAGAGGTAAGTATTTAGGAGTCAGTTTAATTCTATGTCCATTTAGCAGAATATTAGTATGAGGTTCTCCCCTAGGACCTACGACTTAATCCACCATAGATTCCTGGGTAAGTTAATAGTACCAGGAATGAGTTATGTCTTGTGAAGCAGGGCTCAAATTCAATCAGAAACTGTTTGGTTATTTCCATAATATTTCTGCCACTAGCGTATGTATTGCCAAGCCAGTCACTATTGTAGCTTACAAGATTCACCCCTGGGTCAGACCATCGGTCACCTTTTCTTATAGCAGCATGCACAGCACCTTCCAGCGCTATAAAAGCTAATCAGTAAGGATGAAGCTGCCAGGTTGGTACTGGCTTGATTTCTTCATGTCATGTAACGCAAATATGTTGTGTCTTCAGCAATCAGATATTTCATTGTGGTCTGGAGGGTAATCCATATCAGTGTCATTAGCCTGTAATGTTTGGTGGTTTATGAGACCCTACTGACCAATAACTTGAAAGAGGTAACTTGCATCTGTCATAGCCTATGGTGTCTAGGAAGGGAATTTGGGGGAAGAAATTCTTAATGTCAGTCTATACCCCAATTATCTGAAAATTTGAATGTTTTTATTAGAATATTAATACAATTTGAAAAAGATACTCATCAAAAATTGTAATTGGAAGACAAATATTTATGGAAAAGCAAGCTCATAAAGCTTTGCTTCTGATGAACTTTGCTGTTCTTTGCTTATTGAAATCAAAATATCAGCTCAATGAGAATTGTTGAGGGCATGGATAATTCATGACTTCTTATTACTTAATTTAATCGGTGACATCAGAGCACCAATACACTAAGACTATTGATTGAATTTCTGAATAACACTGTCAACTTCATTATACTCCTCTGCTGGAGATGAAATTTCCAATACTGGCTAGCCCTCTGCAAATAAATGACATCTATACAGTGTCTTGGCATGGAAGTCTAGATAAAATGCCACCTCCAAATTGTAGATACTCAGCGGTGGTGTTTTGTATTATTATTATTATTATTATTATTATTATTATTATTATTATTATTA
>CABHPR010147937.1:31111-46797 GCA_902168415.1 Peromyscus melanophrys | reverse complement strand
TATTATTATTATTATTATTATTATTATTATTATTATTATTATTATTATATGGGTGTGGAATGGAACATAAAATTATACTAGACTAGTAATGGACACATTTATATCTCTACACACACACATATATATACTACTACCATACACATATGTTATGATACTGCATCATATTTAAATAATTTTCATTAGTTTTACTTTAGAAGGACAATTTTCTTTAAAGGTTATAATTATAGCCTTATTTGAGAATGAACATTTAAAAAAATCAAAGTGTGATTTTTCTTTTTATTGCATAGAGTAATTATCTACCTAGTCACTGTTCCTGAGAACACGGTACATCTTTGGCTTTTAGAATAACTGGAAATCACTGTTAGAGATGGATATAGGGGTCTGGCAGGCATCCACTGGGATGCGTATGTTCTCAGTGTTCAAGGACAGGAAACCTCCTCCTGTCTTCTGTTACTTCATTACATCACTGTTTCTTCTCCTGCCCAGAAACACCACAGCATCGCCTACTCTGCTTCCTGACCCGGCCTGCTTGACTGCTTACCATCAACACTGTCTATCAAGCTAGACTCATTAGTTTAAGAAAGCTTTCAATTAGCCAAACTCCTGTAATTAACTTTCTCCCTATAATTTCCAATCAGTGTCACTAAACAGAGCCAATAGATCAGTGGGCGTTTGTCTCTCAGTCTTCCACTTAGATGGATCTCAAGCAAATTGAAATTGTAGATGACGCTCTTTCCCACCTCCTGTCTACTACCATGATGCTGCGCAGTCAAACTAAGAACTCTGCTACTGCCAGGCTGCTTCACGATGGTTCCCACTGCTTCAGCATCTGGTATCAGTGGGAGGTGTATGTGTTCCTCTTTGCTTGGGACACTCAGGTTTTTATCCACTGTCTCTTATTAATAATTAATCATGTCTCCTAAGGCTATCTGAAGTGTCTAGTTTGGATAAAAAATTTATACTCAGCCCAAATTACATTTTGACCAAGAGAATTTATTATTTTTTTAGAAGACAAATGACCCATTTTTCTCCAAGCTTAGTGTTTTATTTTTATTTTTTCTATCTTTAAAATTATCAATTCATATCTCTGAGATTTAAATAATCCAAAAATATGAAAAGAAAATGAAGAGACATTCTAAAAAGTTTCATCTCTTTCAAAATTGTCTTAATATCTTTTGAATATAGTAACTATCTTATATCCATAATATTTACTTTAAAAAATGAGATTCATAAAGCCTGACACCACATTTCACATCTGGCATCAGAACAAACTGTATAGGCCATGTTAAGAAAAACCTTGATCTACAAAACAGGAAAGCATGGGCTGCTTTGGTGAGCATGGAGCCGGGTCCTTCAAGCCCCTTCAGACTGCTCTGTACTTCTTGCAGTCCTCTTCTGTGTGACAGAGAATTCTTCTGGCTTCTCAGAACAACATGGCACTAGTTTCCAGAGGAGACTCCCTACAGATGCTTAAACATCATTAATGCGGCTGGTTTCACTGTTTCTACTAACTGTTCATTGGTTGGTGGCGACACGTAAGCTAGAAGCCAGGTCCCATTATTCCGCTGGGCCTTTCCCTTTGCCCTCCTGTCTACTTCCCATGGACTTTCTTTATCTGCCCTAACCCTCACAACTGAGTTATCAATAGTGTGCTGATTTTTTTTAGCTGTTAGTTATGAATATCTATATCCCCATGCCAGTTCTAGTATCAGATTTTAAGTTTTAAATCCCCCATGGAACACTGTATGTATATCTATCTGTCTATCATCTATCCTCCTTCCTTTCTTTTTCAAGACAGGTCTCACTGTGTAACCCTGACTGGCTTTTTAAACTTTGCTAATGCAAGACTGTTTTCAATGGAGTGGGAAGATTCTATTATTTAGGCTGTAGATCTTTAAATAAAGAGCAAAACCTCTCAATTTTTATAATTTTTAGATACATTCATCACACATAGATGGAAACATAATGTAAGGAGATTTATATTTCAGTTTAATTATATGTGTTACTTATGAGAAATGATTTAACTGCTTGAATGCCATTCACATTGAAATAATAAAATACCTTCATATCTTCGTATCTTTACAATGGCTTTAAACTTCTAACTCCTTTTTCATGTATCACATGTTTAATTCTTTGTAGTATGTGTTTATACTGATTCTGGGCTGTGGCTCAGAAATATTAAGAGATAGATGAAGCCACAAAGCTAATAAGTGAGAGAAAGAGTCATTTAACCTTCTTTTTTATGACTCTAAACCCGGTGAGAGCTGTTACATAAAGCCTTGCAAATTATGCAGACTTACGTTGTGTTCCATTCACGGGGACAGCTGTGTGAATGAATGGCAATTCCCAGAACTATCAATGAACAATCTTTTGATATAACAAAGCCCCTGCAAATTCTTCCCCTTTTCTGGCCAGAGAAACAGACACATCTATAATGCCAAGTATGGCTGGTGTGATAAATATTGCTTACAGTGCAATGAAAGGACTGTGAACCACAGAGGATAAAGGTGTGAGTACTTCAGGAAAACTTATACAAATGAATGTAATGGAAGAACTGACCACTTTGCGTTTCTGTATGAGAGGTGTTCGTGTCTGTTTTAATGATATTTGGAGCTATGAAGACTGAATTGTCTACTGAGAAGTTCATTCAGAAAACTGAACTGCACTGAGCTTTAGGTCTCTTATCATAGGCGGAAGGATGAGAAATTTCCTCACTCCATTCCTAAGCCTAGTGAGTTTTCTAACCACCTAGTTTTTAACTGTTTAAAACTCACTTGAGACCTTACCCTTTCAGAGGAGGGAATAGGGGGTGAGTGGGTGGGTGGGGGGAAGGCTGGGGAGGAATGGGAGGCGGGATGAGAAGGGGATCTGTGGTTGGTATGTAAAATGAATAAAAAAAATTCTTAAATAAAAAATAAAATTAAAAAGCAATCCCCACTTCTGTGCTTGGCAGTAATATTGGTTTCCTAAGTCTGTGAAGTATAAATAGACAGTGGAATCAGAATTTTGTTTAGGGTCTATTGATTAAAAGGTGAAACCAGGGTGACTATAACCTCCAATTTCAGAGTAAAGGTGTTGCATTTATTATCAAAGAAGCATCCGGTCTTCTGCCAGAGATTTAAGCTCTTTAACAATCAATATCTGGGTCAAAGACAGTAACATTTATGGAAGATCATTAATCTAATATATATATTATTCGGCATGTTGGCTAATGCCCATCCTGGGAGATGTTTTGGGTCATATCTCTAGGAATATGTGAGCAAGGTTCCCATCATAAGCACTATAAACTAGTCTGTAGGATGAGCACCATTTCATAGTGTGTGTTTTATTATTATCTGAGTACTGGTTCAGAGACAGAAGAAGAGTTTCTAGAGTAGGCAGCTAGCATCTTGAAGCTCCTTGTAGGTGTCTCATGGTAATCCCTTGAAGTAGTGAGCAGGACTGTACCACCCTTTCAGAAGATGTTTCTGAATGTAGAGCAGAGAGCAAGATGGAAGAGATGACTGACTGCTTTAAGAGATACCTGACAGAGACAGTTGCAGTAACTATTCCATAGAGAGGTTGGATAGCACCAAGACGCAGAAGAGGGAGTGAAATAGAACACATGGACTCATTTACATTGTGGTTGGGTAAGATTTGTGGTCAGTTAAATGGATATTGTTGAAGGCTATAAAGAGATATCAAATCAATTCTGGGACTCCTGCATTTCCTTACTAATGTATCAAATGTGCATGGTCTCATGTAATTTCTAGATACTAATGATACAATGAGGAGTATATAGATAAGATGCCTGTACCATTGAATTCTAGAGTGGGGAACAGATGGTAACTAAACAATAGAATGCACCTACTTGGAGCTTATATATGTCTATGTTTATTTTTATGATGCTGTGGACACCCAAGTGGGGAAGTACAGTTTATTTGCTTGTGTTTATATGTGTGTGTGCAGATGCACATGTGTGAAGTCATATGTGCATGTGTGTGGTCTATGTGTGGAGGTTAGAAGTCAGCCTTTGCTGTAGGTCCTCAGGGGGGTTCTCACAGGTCTGTAGCTCACCAAAGAAGAAAGACTGGCACCTGCCTGTCTCTCCCTCTTCAGCACTGATACAAGCATGTGCCTCCACATGCAGATCCTCATGCTTACATGACCAGCCCTTAATCACTGGGGCCTCCTCCACAGCCCTTCAGTTAGTTATTCATATCGGTTTAGTGTCAGGCTTTTCTAACTTGGAAATTCACTAGAAAATTACACAGGGGGAAGAACTCTTAGAAATTTGACAACACAGCTTCACATTCACAAACTGTTCCACTTCCGCCCTCTTTCTGTTTTTTGTCAGCATAGCCATTTTAATGATATGTAATGAATTCATCATTTCCTGCCATCTAAAAGAAATTAGGGTCATAATGATGAAGGAGAAAGTGCAGGTATGTGGGTCTTACTCTGTATTATTCTAATTATCCCACCTATGGATTTTTAGCTCTTGGAAGGTCCCATAAGACATAAAAATCTTCACACGACAAAGAGTTCTCATTAATAGACATGGGATGTCTGGGAGGTTTTGGTTTGCCATGGGGGGTTGTTGGAAGGTTATTAATTGGCTTATGCATTTAAATTCATTGAAAAGTAGAGCTAAATTTAACCTAGTACATTAAACAGTATGCTTTTATGTCAGGGGAAGATGTAATTCTCTTTTCTATTATATAATTTCATGGGAGATTTGTTTTATAATTGAATGAGTTGTGATATATTTACATGTGTTTCTATTGAAAATGATGAAAACATTTTCACATCTTTCCCTATTGCTTATTAAAACAATGACGGAAACTTACCATTTGCAATTACTTTGAAGATTTCTGGAGGCAAATATATAGCTGTTTCCTTATATTATAGTGCATTTTATAGTTATATATTGGTTATAAAAATAATTTTAACTGGCTTACTTTATATAATGTAAGAAAACATTTTTGGATAGGAGAATTCATTTTTATTTCAGTGTACTTTCACTTTCCCTGCGTTTACACAGCTTCTAACATGATTTAAAATCAGCCACAAATAGATCCTACAGCTGTAGCGTTAACTTGAGGACTCCAGAACGCTGAGTTTACAGAGTTGGAAAACTTTGAATTTCTTATTTGTCTTGGTATGCTAAATTCCAGTTACATGGTCTATGCATTTATTTTAACTTAAGTGCAGCTGGTATTTATTAACAGCAGTTCAAAGAAGCTAAAGCTGAAAAGCACAAATGATTATTGCTGTAGCTTGTCTCTGGAGAGTCCTAAGATAAAGGCGAAGACCCAGTCACTAAGAGCCAACTAAGGAGCACATTTTGATGGTTTATTTTCAAGCCACTGTGGACTTCCATGGAAACAAGTGCATTACCATTGTCAAGAGTCTGAGATTCTTTTTAAGACAAAGAATGTGAGCTGGGAGTATAGGGAGTGGGATCTGGAAAGAGTTGGGGGTTAGGAAAGAATATGACAAAAATATAGTGCATAAAATTCTCAAAGAACAAATAAATGAGTTCAAGATCTTTCTCATCCTCTCTCTCTACTCCTTCAAAGACTCCTTTAAGAGGTTTAGTGTTCTTTGTATTGGTTTGGTTTTGTATAGCACAGTATGGCCTCCTCTCCTACTACTGAGGAGTGTAGAAGGCTTTGTTCTTTATGCTGTTTTGGGAAAGACTCATGTGGCTGCATCTGCCCCACAGCAGGGCATCTGGATCACATAGGTCTCCTGGACCCAACAGGCATTGTAGCAACTTTCAGTTAAAGGTAGGCTATGCAGCTCAGACTATGGACTTAAGGAGCCTAATAGACAATAGCACCGTTTAACAATATATCTGATTGTGACAAAACTTTTACAGAACTGTGGGTAGTAGTCGTTGATATAGGCACAAGGAAATGAAAATCAATTCTCATAAATGGATGGAAGAACATCATCTATTCAGAATTTATGTTGATTAGAACTTCATAAAATGGTAAATGAAACCAGATTTTTAAAGGTGGTAAATGCTATGCAAAATAATGTAGGTACTAATTAGCTTGCCAACATTAAGGAGGACATTTTGGCCTTTTATAAGTAAGTAGCTCCTGTCATTTGAAAGTTTCGAGTTTTGTTTGCTGTTTGTTTGCAGTAGTTGATCATGTCTTAGGGGATACTTCACAGATGTTTCTCTTGGTGTTCTTGTTTAACAGAGGACAATAGAGAGCTATGTGGATAAACGTATGGGCACAACATATGGTCCTCCTGCAGGGAAGAAGATGGCTGTCTTTATTGATGATTTGAATATGCCAGTAATCAATGAATGGGGTGATCAGGTATATTGAGCCTACTGTATATTTTCATTTTGCTAATTTGTGACTGATTTATTCTTAGATGACTATTTTTTTATTTCTTCAGCATGCAACTTCTGAGTTTCAATAAACTCTCTTTTATAGAAAACTTAAGGAATTTACGCGCTAGGAACATGTCTGTCTGTCTGCATTTCCTCTCCTCACTCTGCATGTGTGGTGTGTGTATAGATGCACTCTCTTCTAACTGTGCTTGTGAGGCCAGAGGTTGTCATCAGGTGGCTTTCTCGACCACTCTCCAGCTTTCTCCAGACCTGTCTCTTTGAGCCTGGGCCTCACCATTTTGTTGGTTGGCCATTGAGACCCTGGAGTTTGCTTGTCTCTACCCCCAACCCCAGCTCAGAGGTGATTGGTGTGCACGACCACACCTGGCTTTTACGTGGGTGCTGGGGAATCTGAACTTAGGTCTTCATGCTTGAGCATCAAGCACTATCCCCACTGAGCCTTTCCTTGGTCCAAGGAATGGCATGTTAATTCTAGAAGTTATTTTTCTTAGGTTACTAATGAGATTGTCCGACAGCTGATGGAACAAAATGGATTCTATAACCTAGAGAAGCCTGGCGAGTTTACTAGCATTGTAGACATCCAGTTCTTGGCGGCCATGATCCATCCTGGGGGTGGACGCAATGACATACCACAGCGATTGAAGAGGCAGTTCTCCATATTCAACTGCACCTTGCCTTCAGATGCTTCCATGGACAAAATCTTTGGTAAAATGGTTGTTAGAGAGCAAGGGAAAAGAGGGACATGTTCTCTAGGGCAGCACAAAGCAGCCTTATCACTGTTTTAGTTTCTTTCCTACAGTGATTAACTCTGGACATTTATGGAAGTGGATACCTCAGTTTATGCTGTCTCCTTTGTTAACATTATTATTAATTATTTAAGTAGCTGTTCCTAGCCTCTCAAGCGAGGATGTTAAACATGGCATGTACATAAGCTGGTTTTCACATGGGCAGCCTGTATACTTCTTTGTTAAGAACACGTGGCTGATTAACTAGCACAAATAATGAATATTTTACCATAGGAATGACAGTATACAAAACATAAGAGTTCCCCATCTGGCCATCAGGGTAGTCAACATAATTGCAATCAATTACTGATGGGTTAAACATGTAATACTTCAGAGATAATTAAATTGAAGAGCTACTAACTCAATATATAGCCAAGTATATTTAATTCAACCATGAAAATATATTTTTTACTTATTCTGGACTTACTCTTTGCAGAAAAAAAAAGAGTGTGAAGTTGTGAACAACTCTCTGTTAGGTATTAATTTACAATTTCTGAAAGTACCACTGACACAAAACTCATTAAGATTACCCTAATTAATTTCTGGCAGGATAAAATGTCATCTTATCACCCCAGGCTAGGAGAGTGTGACAGCGCTCCGCCTCCAGTCACAACAGTGGGAAGGTTTGGAGACCAAATGACATTTGAATTATCTAAACTTGGGGAAAGTAAAGTAGATGAGAAGGAATGACTACTATCACTTTTAATTATTCTTTGGAGCCTGGAAAATGTGATGCATAAGGAAAGTAATTTTTTTTTCTTTTCGAGACAGGGTTTCTCTGTGTAGCTTTGCACCTTTCCTGGAGCTCACTTGGTAGCCCAGGCTGGCCTCGAACTCACAGAGATCCGCCTAGCTCTGCCTCCCGAGTGCTGGGATTAAAGACGTGTGCCACCAACGCCCGGCAGAAAATAATTTTATAATGCATGGGACAACAGAAGAGGAGACTATAGAGGATTTAGGAAAACCATTTATCTTTTTATAAGTCAATTTATATATTTATTGTTATTTAATAATAAAATAAATTAGTGTATCTACTGTTTTCAGTGGTATTTGTTTTCTTCAATAATAATATAAAATAATAATAATTGTTATTAATTTTACTCTATTAGAGATAGAATCCAGAGCTTTGAGCACATTAGCCTAATGTTCTGCCACCTAGCAGCTTTTCTCCAGTCCTTTACCAGTATTTTTGAATCAACACTCCAATATTTTGAATACTGACTTACTTAAACCTATGACTGGTTTTTGAGCATTTGAAAAAAATCAATAGACCATTACTTGATGTAATTGTCTATACTGCTTGGCCACCTTTTAACATACACCAGTACATTTGAGTAAATTCTGTATTGTGCTTTTCTTCTGGACTGAGACGTGTGATTAGTCAGAATGTGATGATCCTTCCCTTTCCAGGTGTGATTGGCGCAGGCTACTTCTGTCCCCAGCGGGGCTTCTCAGAGGAAGTGCGGGATGCTGTGATGAAGCTGGTGCCTCTGACCCGCCGCCTGTGGCAGAAGACCAAAGCGAAGATGCTCCCTACCCCTGCAAAATTCCACTATGTATTTAACCTTCGAGACCTTTCCAGGATCTGGCAGGGCATGCTGAACGTAACTTCAGAGATCATCAAAGACACAAGTGTAAGCGATACTTAAGACATAAAAACAATTCACATAGCTGTTTTCTTATCCTAAATATTTAAATTTGATTTTTATGTGAGGTCTGAAAAAATATGGATCCTTTTGCATACTGTTAATTTCTTCATCCGTGTCTGGCTAACATTGTTAAAAAAAAAAAAACCTAAATATTACATTAGAAAACTTGAATTATAATTTTCAATTAAAATAATTTATATTTAGGGAAACATTAAACAGAATTATTATCTAAGGGTGTATGTATTACTTTCTTTTCCTATTCTTGTGATAAAATACCCTGATAAAAGCAATTTAAAGGAGAAAGGATTTATTCTGGTTCTTAATTGGAAGGCATGGATTATCACAGTGGGGAAGTCATGGTGGCAGTGTGAGGCAGCTGGTCACGTGCCTGCCACAGTCAGGATGCAGACAGCAATGAATGCTGATACTGTGCGTGCTTTCTCCTTTTGCATCAGTCTCTGCCCATGGAATGATGGACCCATAGTTAAGGCGGGTCTTCCCACCTCAACTGTCCAGTTCTAGATGATTCAACATGGGCATAGGCTTGTGTTCTAGGTGACCCCAGTTTCTGTTGAGTTGACAGTCAATATTAACCACAGGGTAGAATAGAAGAAACCATTGGTTTTTGTTTTTCATAATATACTATTTTTCTTCAATAAATAATGGGCACAATTATGATTGACTTTATTCTGTAATAGTCCTGGTACTTTAAACTTGACTTTTTAAACTTAAAAAAATGTAACTATATTTATAAATCAACAGTCAGAGTGAAAAGAAACCATTTTGTTGTTAATCAGCCGTGATTTTTCTTGTAACTAGATGAAGTAAAAGAATTATTCATTCTGCTGCAATTAAAAAGAGGCAGCAGAGTAGAAAATTCATTTAATACAAAAACCAAAATGAGCACTTGTGGATGTATGTGAATATGACAGCTCCTGTGTTCTAAGAATTTCCTTCAAGCTAGAACAATAGCTTAAAAACCCAATGTTTCTGTTACCCTCCGAGCATGCCTGTGTGCTTAGGCTAAGTCACAGGTGCCACTTTCCTGGCCTTTCTGGATTTGGGGACATAGTTTGGTGACTGCTTCAGGAGTATTGGGCTACAGAAACACTCAGAGGGTGGACATCTCTAACAAATAGTTGGTAAGCATGTCGGTGCTCACTGTCACATCCCTTCATCTGCTCCAGATGCTCACCAATAGGCAGCCACACCGGCTAACTTTTGAAAACTAGACAGTCTTGGGGAAAGCTCGTAATCCTTTTGACAAAATTGACATTGAGTTCAGCAGCAGTGAACATTTCAAGTTGATTTATAAAAATTAAAATGTACTATTATTGTGTGTGTGCAGGTGTGTGCATGCACGGATGTGTGCACACACAGACACACAGACATACACACAGAGACACAGACATGGACACACACACACACACACACACACACACACACACACACACACACGCCATGGCACCATGTGGAGGTCAGAAGGCAACCTTGTGGAGTATGTTCTCTCTTTCCACTTTGATATGGCTTCCAGGGGTCAACTGAAGACATCAAGCTTGCAGGGGAAGCACCTTTACATTCTCAGCCATCTGGCCTGCTCTCAAGTTGCATTTTCCTCTCTCGGTGTTATTAATAAATTAATGGAATTGTGGAATGTGATTCTCATCTACTATTCTTCATTAGCCATTCTGGTCACTTATTTTAAGTCAATACAAACAATTTTTAGCAATTGATGCTATAGTAAAAGTTTCTTAACAGAAACTTTTATATTCTGGAAAACAAATAGCTTTTTGTCATTAGTAACAAAACCTGACGTGAAAGGTAAGAAATTTCTATTAGCATTTTAAACCAAATAATGAGCTTCAGCAAATATTATTTTTCTTAGACTAGAATAGGACTGTTGTTTAATCAATTTCTCCAGTGAATTTTGGTCCCTGAATTTTTTCATATATGCCAGATTTATATTTGCAACAAATTTTCCTTATTTCTGCTAATTAAATATGCCTTTGTAGATCTCAATTGCACACATATAAGAGTTGCTCATACACTGTACATTACACTATTAATGGCCCATGAAAGGAAATGTTGTAACCGATTTAATAACAATTGAAGACCTTTTCACACAATGTCAGTTAGTTTGTTGATTAATCTGATAAATTTGTAGTATTTTTTTATGTGGGGATATTTTCTTTTTAATTTAGACCACAAAAGAATAAATTTGATTTCTCTTTATTATACTTGAATAAAATCAATACAAATTGGAATGTGGACATTTTAAATGTATGTATTTTTAAAGTGGTGTATCTGATCTATAAGCCAGAGAGATGAAACTCTATGGTACATCACTTGAAATCTCAGTTATGGCCCAGTCAGGATTAATGACTCATTTAATTATGCCTTCAACAGGAACTGCTCAAGCTGTGGAAGCATGAGTGTAAACGTGTGATAGCTGACCGCTTCACCATGTCTAGCGATGTGACTTGGTTTGATAAGGCTTTAGTCAGTTTGGTCAAGGAGGAGTTTGATGAAGAGAAAACACTGGTGGTGGATTGTGGAGTTGATGCTTATTTTGTGGATTTCTTGAGGGATGCACCAGAAGCTACAGGTAAACTATTGAGGAGGAGTTTGAAGTTCTCCAAAAGGTGGTGCCCGAAGGGAGAGCTAATGATAGAAGATTTGTACATTTTCAGGGCTTCAGTTCCTAAAGGTGAATTACTGACTGGTTTTTAAATGAACATTATTATTAACTTAAAAACTGTTTCTGAAACTGAAGATGGATTTTTTGCTCAATTTTCATATATAAAGGGCTGTTGGCACTGGGGCTATAGCTCAGTTGTTAGGTACAGTGCTTGCACACCACACACAAAGCTTTAGACTTCATACACAGGGAGCTGGGGCACAAGCCTGTTATCCCAACAGCTGGAAGGCCGGAGGAGCTAAAGCCATCATTGACTTACTGGACATTCTAGGCTAATGCGGTTATGTCTTCTAAATGGTTGAGCATGGCTACAGCGTCTCTGATTTGTGTGGTAACAAAATGTGTGATCCGTCGAAAGTTTCCGAGTAACAACTACAAAAGGACACCACTTCGTCCTCTGCAGTTGGAAAGAAGCGGCACATTTTTTTTTTTTTTTTTTTTTTTTTGTAAATCAAGTCAAGCACATAGAAAGTCTGGCTAGGCCATTTGGAGAAATGACCAGAATCTATTCTGTGTTCATTTTGCTCATCTGTATCTCATATCCTCTGAGGAGGATGACTAGACAGATTGTGCTTCTCAAGGAACAAAGCATAACTGCTCCATCTGCAGAGAGGGCAAGGCCACAGGAAAACGTCTAACCTCCCGTGACTTCAAAACACTTTATTTGCTGAAGCTTCAGTTGAACGTTTATGAGAGGGTTTCTTTATATTCCTCCTAAAAAAGTCATATAATTCTTGACCTCTCAAGATTTTTGATGTTAAGTCTCTATTTCTTTTGATTTTCATCTTAACTAGTAGGCACATGTCTCTAGCATGCTCTTTAAGATACAGTGTTGAATTGTGAGTTCTCACTAAATTATACGAAAAAATATCATTTGAAACCGGTTCCTTCTAGAAAAGAAAGAACTATATGCCTATGAGTATGAAAATCCTAATACTTCTACTATTGTCTGCCTTTGTTTCCTTAAAAATTTACAGCACTGTATTTTAATGAAAAACATTAATAATAAACTGTAGCACTTGAGTGTGCTAATTTAGGCAGAACTAGTCAAGTTCAGTGATTTGGGGAATCTTACTGCTTCTTGCCAAGGTGAGACATCCGAGGAGACTGATGCTGAAATACCAAAGCTTTATGAGCCAATCGAATCCCTTCATCACCTGAGAGAGCGTTTGAGTGTCTTCCTGCAGCTCTATAATGAGAGCATCCGCGGCACTGGCATGGACATGGTGTTCTTCACAGATGCAATGGTCCACTTAGTCAAGGTACAGTCGCCTCACCAAGAAGTGCAAGCCAGGTGACAGACACTTGGCTTTACCCTGAATGACCCCCCTCCTTCATTTTCACCTCTTAGGAGAATATTCAGTTTAAAAGTGAACTCATTGTTACATTGCTACACTGAATTTCTAAGCTGAATGCAACATGTCACACATTATAGGCTTAAAATAAATGCCTGTATATTTCCAATGTGCGATGTGAGAATTTTATTCAGTGTTGATATTCAGCTTCTGGCTCAGTGTTTTTGTTATACAGGATGAATGTGCTTTATTTGAGTTCAAAGAACAAAGTCTGTTTATTTCTACATCATCTAAAGAATAGCACTCTGAAGTGGGGCTTCAGCCTAACAGACATCAAGTGAAATAAGTGAGGCAGGCAAATGCCACAGCATTCCACTCACATTAGGCACTCAGTGTAGTCATTCACAGAGATAGGAAGCAGAATGGAGAGTGTCAGGGCTGGATGGAGAAGGAAATTGGGTGTCAGTGTTTAAGTGAGTAGAATTTTAGTTTTGCAGGAAGAAAAGAGATGTGAAAGTAGATGGTATTAATGGTTGCACAACAGTGTACATCTACTTAATATTATTAAATTATGCATTTTAATTAGTTATGTTAGTAAATTTTGTTACATGCATTGGTGGTATCGTCTGCTTTTCTGGAAAGGTACTATGACCAAGTATCTGATAAAAATAGCTTAAGGGATGACTGGCTCTTTGCTTACTGTTTTAAGGAATAGTCTATCACAGTGTCAAGAGCTTGAGGTAGCTGGTCATATTGCGTTTGCAGTCAGGAAGCAGAGAGAGAAAGGAATGCTGGTGTTCAGCTGGTTTTCAGCTTTTTATGTAGTCTAGGACCCAAGTCCAGGGCATGATGATGTCCACATTTAGGATTTTTTTTTCTATATCAATTAATCTAATCTAGAAAGTCTTTCACGGTACACTTAGAGGTATATTTCAGTGGTGGCTAGAAATTCACTCAAATTACAAAATAAAGATTAGCCATCACATGTATTTTATAATCAAAGCTAATAATTGTAAAAATAAGATAAAAACAAAACAGCAACAACAAAACAAAACAGTGTGGAAAGTTGATCTTGAGAAGGTGAAAATTCTGTTACAATGAATTCCACCAGGGAAGGAGAATTCCATCCTACTTTGTTATATGAGAGTTGATCATTTCTTAAATGTTGGAAGCAAAATATAGATATATTTTTTGCCTAGAAACTTTTATGACCTAATTTATTTACAACATTAGATTTGCCATTTAGCAGATGCCATCGATTTCCTTCCTTTGTTGACATTGATTACTACTCAGACTGTTACATACTTTCAGTTAGAAAGTAGGTGGCTTGAGCTTGTCTTCCATCATCTAGGTTTAACCATGAAGAATGATCTCATAAATGCAAGTTTCTCTCTCTAATAGTTACAAGATCTGAGGAGTAGAGGTGGTTTGAGAGCTTAACCAAGGAGCTGGTCCTGTGAATTGGGGTTTGCTCACCTGTTTATTTTCTCCATATGAGGGCAAGGATCTCTCTGCAGGATTGAAGTGAGTCTGAGACAAAGAGAAGACAGAAAAATTATTCATAGATCCGGTCTCCCTAGCATGAGGGATGGAACTTGGTGTCTCTGTGAATTCTTAGAGATGTCTGTCTGGAGTGAATGATGAGGCCCAATGTTCTTCCAAATACTAATATAAATAATAATGTGAAATGAACTTCAAATTTATAGTTGATTAAGAATAGAATGTCTCATTAAGGATAGAACTTCTGCAATATTGAATAGTTAAAAGAATGGGAGGGTAAAGAAATTAAAAAAACAAAACAAAACAAAACTCCCCAACACTTCACATTTTATGAATGAGTTCTGCCAATGGTGATGTCATGACGAAATGCCTGCTGAAGACATTGTCTGGTTGGCCTGTGATTACCCATTCTTAAAACTGCTAAAGAGTTTATTTTTGCTAGGCTTGTGAAATTCCTTCATTTTCTGTTTTACAACACAAATTACAAGCTCTTCTTCATCTATCTGAGCATGCCATTGCAGGCATAGTGCCTTAGCTCTGAGGGTATTTTCTTTGGCCCTCAGCCTTTAGCCTGGTTGCTTTGGAATTGGTCAAAGAACACATGTCCAAAACATTTGAGACAAAATTGTGCATTCCTCACTGTGTTCTAAGCTGACTCTTCCTTAACGTGTGTGTGTGTGTGTGTGTGTGTGTGTGTGTGTGTGTATGTGTGTGTGTGTGTACACGACAGAAGTCAGAGTCAGATGGAGGTAAAACCTGCAACCAAATGTGCTGTGATATGAGGTCCAGCTCTTTTATTTGTGAAAATGCACAGACTATGTCTTTGTTCTCTGTATCTTTATTGATATTATTTAAAAATTTGAGATTATAATACAATTACATTATTTCTTCCTTCTCTTTCCTTTCTCCAGACCCTCCAATATAGCCCTTTGCTCTCTTTCAAATTCAAGGCCTCATTTTATTAATTAATTTTATTGTTGTTACATGCAACAAATTCATATAGATATGAATTTGCATATATATTCACAATTATAATCTGTTCAGCCTGAATAGTGTTACTTGTATGTGTTTTCAGAACTGACCATTTGGTCTTGGATAACCAATTGGTACGCTCTTCCCTGGGAAGACTACTTCTCCCACTCTCAGTATTCCCTAGTTGCCTGTAGTTCTCTGCAGGGTAGAGACCTTGCCAGATTTCAACAACAATAAACATGCCAAAGAGATATATGTATCTTTTGTGTGTGTGAAAGTTTAAACTATATCATTAGTGGTTTATCATAACCTAGGTTCTGATATTGCAATCAACCCATGAACAACAGTTTACCTAGTATATAATTTAGAAAAGTGGACTGTTGCTGTGGGATGTTCTGTATGGCAAATGTGTTGCTAATAAAACACTGATTG
>CABHPR010147937.1:0-26316 GCA_902168415.1 Peromyscus melanophrys | reverse complement strand
TGTGTGTGTGTGTGTGTGTGTGTGTGTGTGTGTGTGTGTGTGTGTGTTATCAGTAGAAGGCAGAATTAGTAAGTGAACAGTGAACATGAACAGATAAGTAGAGGTGACTCAGAGAAGTTAAATGAAGTTTCGTAAAGCCAGTTTGGGAAGTTTAGTTGAGATGAAATCATTAGCAGTTAGTTCAGACATGTGGGGGTAGGAAGTTCTGCTTTTTTGACATCTGGGGAAAACATGCCACTGACCTGTCTCATTGAGGGAGACTCATATGTACCTGCTAGCTTGGAAGCTGAAAGTTATTAAATATTGGAGTTGGAGATACTGTAACTCAAGCTGAGGTTGTCATACTTGGTCTGAATTATAGGACTCTCCTTGCAGAATAAATCCAAAGATTACTGTTTAACACACGTAGTAGGATGACAGAAATAGCCTGGGTTACCATGTGTGCAGTTTTAGTCTGTGTGTAGAAGCCACGCTAGGAAAACAGAAAACCTGCACAGGAAGGAGATTTGATTCACGTATTTGGCACCAACATTAGTACAAAACCTTACTGTTTTCAAGTCACTTTTGCATATCTGAGCTAATCAAATCTTCGGAAGAAGTTTGCCGGGAGGTCAGGCAGCAATAGTCCATCTTGCAGCTGGAGTTCAGAGAGCCTGAGAATTGCTGGACATCAGACAGAGTAGGGGAATTGATTGCACTGCAGGATTTGCAATCAATCCAGGTGTCTAGTCAAGTGTGACTCTACTGCAACCCAATGGCTCAGTAAACACCTACAACTCTCACGCTGACAAATTGGTTCCTCTGCATGTCACATTGAAAATGATCCATTACCAACATGAGGAAAGGCAAGGTCTTCCTCACCTTCTCTTAGCTTTAAAGACGCCATCTAATTCCATAAGCCACAGATGGGTGACCAAGGCTGACCCGAGCAGCCTGCCAGCTGGGATATACAGCCATTGGTCACACTATTTGAGGGCAGTAATTTCCTGCTTCCAGTCAAGAAGCTGGATGAGATGAGATTCACATTCTCTCTCACTTGATCTTATTCTCTACTTCTCGTGTGTGTGTGTGTGTGTGTGTGTGTGTGTGTGTGTGTGTGCGTGCGTGCGTGCGCATGCACATGCACACATTTGTGGCCAAAGGTCAATCTCAGGCATTTCCCTCACTGCTTTCTATCTTAGATTTTGGGTACAGACTTTCCCACTGAACCCGGAGCTATCAATTTAGCTACACTAGCTGGCCAGCAAGTGACAGTCCCTTCTGACTCTGTCTCCTGAGCACTAGGATTGGAGTTCTATACCCATTGTGCCCATTTTTATTTTAAACATGGGCTCTGGTTGATGGAGCTCAGGTTCTGTGGCTTGTATTACGCTTTACTGACTGAGGGGCATTCCCCTCCCCCTTTTAAAGGGAAGACTGTGTCTTTAAAATACTTTTGTTTTATGATCACTTGGCCCTTCTCTAAAGACTTCTAAAAATATTGATATCTGACTATCCTGGTCAATTTTCTGTCAATTTGACATGTTAGAGTTATTTGGGAAGAGCAACCTCAATTGAGAAAATGCTTCCACCAGGCTGCCTATAGGAAAGTCTATAGAGCATTTTCTTGACCAATGATTGATGTGGGAGGGACCAGCCTTCTGTGGAACAAGCCATGTGGAACAAGCCAGTAAGCAGTATTCCTCCATGGCTTCTGCTTCAGTTCCTGCCCTGCTTTTGGTCTTTTTTTTTTTTTTAAATCACAGCAATAGAAACCATAACTAAGACTATGATTGTAGATTTAGTTTATGAATATTAGAAATGACAGAGTTTAGATGTTAATTATTTATTTAATATCTTTAAAACATAAGATCAAATGACTAATGAGTTCTGAGTTTGTTTTAATGACACACACACACAGAATAATTTAATAAATCTAACTCTCCAGAAATGAAATTTTTTAAATGCTTTTGGCAGTACTAGACTATTCTGTGTGGAGACTGTTTTAGCATTTCTTTATTGTAGGATGACTTCTATCTGAGGATTGCTTTGGGGAGTGAAAGGAGATTTATGATAGGGTGTATTTCAAATGTTTTCAGCTAGTCTGAAACAATGTACTGATTGCTCTGAAACTAGCTCTTTTATGTGGAATCCAAAGAAATGAGGATAATAGTGATTTTGAGAGATGAGAAGGGCACTGTGGGTCACGATTCGGCTTCTCTCTCCCATATCATGAAAGCTTGAATCAATTTAGTTTAGTTTAGTTCAATCTATGAGGTATCTTCTAATATGTCCTTTGCAGATGGATACTTAGCCCTTGATAAACATTCTATTTATTATGTCCAACAAATATTAACCCTGTCAACATGTATTTTCAAAATGGTATCGGCACACAGTCACATGACATATATGTATGCAAATGATATTTGCTTCTGTTAAATTATATTGGTTTCAGGTTTAACTTTCCCTCGGGGATGTTTTTATGTACCCAAACATTAATTACAGTAATTGCGAAGTATGGCGTTAAAGAATCAGTTAGCTCACATTCACAGATAGTATGTATCCATATGATGGAATAAAACCAGCATTGTTTGGTTGGCTAGGTAGCATAAGGCTCTTGCCTTCCCATGGTACTATTTTAGTGACTGACACAATGATTGTGTTTCTTCAGATCCTACAACACATCGAATCTGATGGAAGACCTGAAGGTTTTGTACAGGACCGCTGGCCATCAAGGCAAAGGAATCACTTTCATTTTCACAGACAATGAGATTAAAGATGAGTCGTTTTTGGAATACATGAACAACGTTCTGTCATCAGGAGAGGTAGGAGTTCAGTTATTTCCATACCTTTGCCTCTCTAAATTCCTTCCAGTATAGAACTCTCCGTTTTTTTTATTCCTTTAGAGATTTGAGTTAATGTTGTTAGAAATTTGGCCATCAGCATGAAGAATGGCTTTTTCTATTAAGTTTTTAAAGAATAAAACTCCCAATTAAGATGTGAAGCTAGGCATTTAAAAGAGTGAAGAGAAATATGGACTGAGCGGGAGGGAGGCTCAGAAGGCGGGGCTTGTGCTGTGTCCATCCTTCCTCTCTTGGCTCCGTGACTGTGCAGTTAGTCATAGAGCCATCCATGTACAGTAAGATGTGATGCATTCCATCTTGAAAATTTCAAGTTCTTTTAAAAAATGTGAACTTGCGAGAACAAGCGGAGGATAATCTTGGACCTTTTGAGTCTATATTGCCTTTTATATGTATGTGCTGAATTTATATACTTGTATTTCTTTCTGAGGTCTCCAACTTATTTGCTCGGGATGAAATTGATGAGATTAACAGTGACCTGACATCAATCATGAAAAAGGAACACCCTAAGCGCCCTCCCACTAATGACAACCTGTACGAGTATTTCATGAGCAGGGTCCGAGGGAACCTTCACATTGTGCTCTGCTTTTCACCTGTTGGAGAGAAATTTCGAAACCGAGCTTTGAAGTTCCCTGCCCTTATTTCAGGATGCACAATTGACTGGTTCAGCCGATGGCCCAAGGATGCTCTAGTTGCCGGTTAGTGTGGTGGAAATAACCCTGTCACGTGTTCTTGTTCACAGGGACTTCTTATTTATTCGTTTACTTTCTCTGCTAGCAGCTGTCTCTGCACTGGACTGAACAACTTCTGCCCAGTGTTGGAGAACCTCTGCTACAAGATGCTGCTCTTTTTAACTCAGTAGCTTTTTTTACCTTCTGAAGTGTGGTTGCTAGAGAGTGAAGCCTTCCATGTATGCCTCTTTGATTAAGTCTCCAGTGACCTCAGGTTTTCAATGCTACCCAAAGGCTTTGCCTTGATCACAGTTTGTGATCTACACTTAGGGTGTTTGTTGAGTTGTGCTTCTTAGTTCTATTAGGTGAAATCCCCCATGATACCAAGGGTGATGTATTCTTGTTGATGATTTCAGCAGCTATCAATGTATGGTATTGTGTTGAATGAATGAATCAGGCCACATTATCATTCATCCCCCTCCCGTAATTTGGCCTTAACTTATTTACAGTCTTTCTTTATCCTGACATGTCATCTCTCCTATCTTTAGAAATGCCATCTTGTCCTTTAAACCTTTCCACAACTCATCTCCCATTTTTTTTAAATCCAAGTACCAAAGCTAGTCAAGACCCAATCACATCTTTTGATACTTTTGTGTTACAAACATTTAAAAAATATTTTAAAAATTTCCCCCATTCTTAGCCTTCCTGTATCTATCTATAGCATCTATATTTTATATACTGTCATTGGCATTTAAATAGTTTTAAACTTTCATAGCCAGTAAGCTCTCAAGTTGATATCTTCCAATGAGTTTAGTAATACCTGTGACTTGCATACTATATGGATATTTAGTGACATATAAGTCCCAGTAACAGGTAAAATAATTACAATGGCATATGCAAAATTTTGTTAGAAAATATAAAATCCTTTTTGGGAAGTCAGCAATTAAACACTTAATAATATCTTATCTTATAATGTTTTGGAAGAATTTCATCAACAGGTAGTATTTGAAGCACAGGTATTTTACATACATACATAACAGCTATTTTAGTATACACAGAGATTAGGTTGTTATTTATTATATTTTGAAAATTTGGGCTTGGGAGATGACTCATTGGCTATGAACACTTGCTTTATAAGTATAAGTGATACTGGGAAACTCTGGGTCTCCTCCTGGGGATCTGAGTCTCATTGATAAAAAAACTTAAGAATGGATTCAAACAGATGCTTCAAGACAATTTTACTAGATGTTAAAAGAAAACTAAGGGGAACTTTGAAGAAAGAGTAAGGAAGCCGAAGATGTTGACTAAGCCTGGAGTGTTAGGGAAAGCATGCTTCGAGTAGAGATAGAAAGAAGAAAGGGATAAGTTACATTTTTCTGGGCAATTTAGAAAATCAGGCAGACTTATGGAGCTGTGTGGTTGTGGCCCAGGGCTGGGAATTGTGGAAAGGAAAAGTACATCATCTAATTAAAGGACTAATTATTCCTCCTCTCCCTTACCATGGCTTAAGGTGAACTCACCTTCTTATATTTAGCCAAGTGATTGACCAGGCCCACCTGAAATGTTAGGTCTTCACCTAGACAAAAATTCCCTTCTCTTGACCAGAGCCTTTTCTCTTAGTGTGCTTTACTGCTGCTCTATCATAAGGATCTGGGAGAATCCTTGGGATTCACTTAAAAATCCAGGTGTGGCTGGACATATCTCTGCAATCCCACTATTGTATGTGTGTGTGCTGGGGAGAGGGAGACGGAGGACCCGCTGGGGCATGCTGGCTGCCAGTGTAGCTCCAGGTTCAGTGAGAGATCCTGTCTCAAAGAAATGAGGCAGAGAGTAATAAAGCAGGACTCTAATGTCCTCTTCACGCCCCTGCACTTGTTCTTGAGTGTGTGAACCTGCACATATATCATACATCACACACACACACACACACACACACACACACACACACACACACACGTCCACTACACACACTAATACATACATATGTACAAAAAGAAAATTAATGAAAAAGTTTCTAGGAAAATTGTTACTTCAGTTGTCTTAAGGATGCTAATTTTAAATTTAGAATTGTCTCTAGCTCTAAAATTTAGGAATAAAGATTAAGCATCCTTAATCTGAAAATCTCCAATGCCTTGAAATCTAAAACATTTTGAGCAATGACTTATTACTTAAAAATATTTTGATTTTATAACAACAAGCATTTTAAATGAGGGATACTTAACCTGTTTTTCACTTTTGTATTTGTGTTAGCATTTTATTTAGATGCTAGGTAATATTACCAACAAAAAAGAGCATTAAATGATTGTTCTTTATATCACATAAAAAAGCTCAGAAATTGGATACTAGATTTTGTATTACTTTATCAATCATAGTATTTTTGTAAAGTGTGTGTGTGTGTGTGTGTGTGTGTGTGTGTGTGTGTGTGTGTGTGATGCTTGGGATTAAACATAGGGCCTAGCTCATGCTACCACTTAATACCACCAAGTGTTCTCTCACTTATATACACCCCTGCCCAACACCAAGGAATGTTTATTATGTTATCAGAAAACATAAGTAAGGATTACATTTCCTTCATGTAGCCACTTGTCTTTCTGTTCCTCCTGGAATAAAAATAAATAAAATGAGATGAATTCTAAGGACTTTCCTTTTTATTTCACTGATACCTCTGGAGCAGGTAAAATTAAACAATACAGATCAGTGTATCTTATCTCAGGATAACTCACCAGCATGCAGTCTTCAGTGCCCAGCCACCAGGCAGCTTTGGGGATCATTTGAGGATTTCATGGGTTTTATAATATAAAATATCTTTCCATTATATGTTTTCACCAAGAGATTTTTGTCCATTCAAATACATTCATTACATAGTGAATATAAAGAAGTTTGAAAATAATGGTAAATTTCTAGAACCCATCCCACAATTCCAACTAAAGCAGTTTGAAGTAAATGGTTGGCATCCTGGTTAACACCTGTAAAAATGTATTAGAAGGTCTGAAGATGTAGCTCAGTGGTAGAGCACTTGCCTATATGTGTGAGGCCCTGGCCTTCATGCCTAACACTGCACAAATTGATAAGTAAAAATTATGTTGTAGGTATGAATTCATGTTTCCAGTGCCTAGATTTAAACTGATTGGACTTTGAGCTGTTCATTATAGTATCTGATTAACTTATTTGGGAAACATACAGATATCTTAATTTATTGCCCTTTAATATTTAGTCAACTTTATTTTCAAGCAATTTGGTGAATGCTCTCCTCTCTTCCATGGAGAACTAAATTTACTGATCAGGTAGTAGTGATAAAAGGCCATTATTCTTTAAGTCTGTGCTGTCAGCCTCGGGCTCACTCGATTCCTTTTCTTTCCCTCCTACTTCCAGTAGTCATATTTCTATTTCCAACTGATACATATAGGGTATTTCTTATAAGACACTTAAAATGCATGCCATAATTTAAAGACACATTATGCATAATCTTGAAAAATTCTGAGGACTGAAGAGTGTGTTTTATAGTTCTCTCTCACCCACTTCAGTGATGGATAGACAGTGAGAACACAGCACACATGTGACAAAATAGATTTGATCTTACCTTACGGCTTATTCTGGGTTGTTTTTATTTAAGGCATGGGTTCACTATAGTCTGAAACATTGTGTAGACGAGGTTGGCCTTGAACTCAAGATATCTGCTTGCCTCTCCTTCCTCAGCACAGGAATTAAAGATGTTTGCCATCATTCCCAGAGCTGGCTTGTTCTTATAATGGAAAATGTGTCTTAACAATTGATTCGTTGTTAGATCCTGTGGGCAAAGTAAAAGTCTCTAATAGGAGATTTTTACCCAAATATCTAAAGGATGCTGCAAATTAGGTGTGCTTACAAATGTCCAGTCACTGCTTTTAAGAGCAAGATGACTATCATAAAAACAAACAAACAAATGTAGTAATAAACATTTCCACATAACAAATGGAGCCAGAGTTGAAAGGAATTAAAGGATTGATGGGTTTGGAGTTAACAAAAGAATAATAAGTTACTAATATGTGGGTCTGAGTGGCAAGGGCACTGATGTCTGTTATTTGAATCACTTTGTCCTTATGTAACCCATAGAGCAGGCTGGCTGCCACTGGACCCTGCAGCTCTGCAGAGGAGGCTTCTCTACACAAGCTCCAGAAAACAAGGAATGATGACAGGCCTGAAGTTTTTATAGTGTTTTATATGAAAGGACAACGAAATTGCTGATGTCTTAGGCTTGGGGTTCAAAGTACTGAGAGATATTTCTACCTGGGGCAATGGAGATTGTGTGCTGACCTAGGAAGTGACAGTCTTTGAAACACAGCCAGGCAACTTTGAGAACGGCCGTTGGCATACCTGTTTGGCACACTGTCATCTTTATTCTTCCTAGTGTCGGAGCATTTCCTCTCATCCTATAACATTGACTGCAGTGTGGAAATCAAGAAGGAAGTCGTCCAGTGTATGGGCTCCTTTCAGGACGGGGTGGCTGAGAAATGTGCTGATTATTTCCAGAGGTTCCGACGCTCTACCCACGTGACGCCCAAATCGTACCTCTTCTTTATTCAGGGATATAAGTTCATATATGGAGAAAAACTTGTGGAAGTGCAGAGCCTGGCCAACAGGTGAGTGGCATAAGCCATTTCTCTTAAGTACCCAATGACTTACTGGAAGTAGTGACATTTATTAGTGAATCACCTCATTTACTGTTGTCCATCACGCAGCAAACATCTGCAGATGTCTTCAAATGCTGTCCCTTTGTTTGTGATATGGTATCTTGCTGAGACGTTATTATTTAGATATTTTCTTCGCATTTACTGGACAATGAAGAAATATTAGTGGTGTGTGAGGTGTTTTCTCTATGTGAAACATTAAAGCATGAAATATTTTTAAGTTTAAAAAAAAAAAGGGAAGGTCAAATAAAAGTCATCTTGAAGCACTGGTTCTCATCCTGGAGCCAAGCTGTTGTTTGAACACATTTTGAAATGACCAGAGACATTATTGGCTGTCACAACTGGGGTTCTAAAGTTAGGGTAGTGTGAGGTCAACACAATTGCCACCTCAAGGGACAGTGCATCAGTTTAAACACATTCCTCACATGGGCCACCAAATTGCATCAATTCAAATGCATTAATAATAGCCTCACTCTACCCAAAATGTATCAGTGTTGCATAAAGAAACAAACAAACAAAAAACAACCAAACAAAAACCAACCAAACAAAAAACCCAAAGCACTTCCCCTTGGAGTAGTTTGGTCAATAGTGAACTCAGACTGAATTCTCTATTTCTCTTCCTGTGTCTCCCATTGTCTCTCTTGTCTATAATCTGTCTGCTGTTTGTGTCTGAATCTATGCCTGCCTGAATGTTGTCTCTTGTCTGGCCTTGTGCCCATGTCTGTCCCCCACAAAGGGCTTTTGCTCTGTATTTATTGGACAGCACAGAGAGAATCAAATGGAGAAGAATGAGAGATATTTTATAGAAATCATTAACAGGGTTTTCCGAGGTATTAAGTCACTGATTTCATTTGACTCCAATTGATCCAGATAACAAACAAATAAATACTATCAATTAATATCTGTATGCTGTTTCCAGCATTTATGGTGAATATTTATCATTTAGTGTTGCTTTTAAAATACTGTTTTCAGCATTTGTTACCATAACATAGACATGCATTTCTCTATGGATCAGGGTCATAGAAAAGTACATATTTTAAGATTAAAGCCATGCACTCGCTTAGATTGTAAAAGCTGATTAAATGCAAAGTCCAAGGCAAGGAAGGTTTGTTGTTAAATTTTGCTTAAAGGCAGGTTAAACAAACAGGCAGACTACACAGTAGGATATCAGTCTTAAGTGACCTCAAGGTGTATTAATAACTCTGGCTGTGAGGTTCAGCAAAAGTTCCAGACTCTTAGAATGTAAGAGATGTTTTCATAATGTTGTATCACCATAAGACAGAGGCTAGGGCAGCCCCCTGAGCAAAGAATCATCCAGCCCAAAGTCATTAGTGCTGAGGCTGGGAATCCTCTTCTGGAGTCCTGTGGAGGATTATTCTGGGCTCCCCGGGGGGCTTTATTATTGCCTAATGTGATGAAATTTCTAGGTGTCTTATATGGACTGCCACTTTTATGATATTGATTGATCTAATTCTATAATAGATGTGGAAGGGAGGTGAGTATACAGATTCCCATTCTACGTCCTCTTATCCTTTGTATTCAAATTCCCTGTGTGACCATGGTAGAAGAGTCAGGTTGATGATTACGGTCACAGCAAAGTGAATAGCCTGTGTTCCTGAAGTCTGAATGCAGATGTCACTGCTTCGCTCTATATTTTTCTCAACATTCACATTTTCTTCCAGAAAGTAGCCAGAACTAGCCAGGACTAGTAATGGAATCCCCGAGTAGGAGACTAGATTATATGTAAGGGATCCATGAGTTGGTGACTAAAGGGCCCAAGGCCTCTCAATTTCTAGAGAACATTATTTCAGGTCTACGCAGGTAGCTAGTTCATACCTATTCTCATTTATCTTTTACTTTATCTCTTGAGCACAGATCTTTCTTCTTTTAATTTCACTGGACTGTTTTGAAAAACACAAGTTATTTTCCTCCCCCCAACATTTGAAGTTCATTATTATTGGGCCTGGAGTGGTGTCGTCTAGGTTATGGTTGTTGTTCATGTTTTACTGCATTCCCTTCCTGTATATGGTTGATGAGAGACATCCTGTGAGTGTGGAACTCAACCTAGATGTACTTCCTAGGGGAGGCCCTCTTAGGTTTTCTTTCTTACACATCCTTTCTTTAAATACAACCCCACCACTATTACTAGTGAGTTGACACTGGAGAACAAGGGCACTTGCTACAAATTTTTAACATCGCTTGCACGGACTTTTCAACCCCAGAATGAACACTGGATTGGAAAAGCTGAAAGAAGCTTCAGAGTCGGTGGCAGCCCTGAGCAAAGAACTGGAAGCGAAAGAAAGGGAACTGCACGTGGCCAACGACAAAGCTGACGCAGTAGGTGGATGGCCACGGGCCTGCAGATGTTTATTCCTGTTGTAGTAAACTACCTATTGTTCTGTATGAAAATCAGGTAAGTGGACAATTTCAGTAACCAAGTTGCTTGTAAACTTTGATGAATTTTTTTCTCTTTAATTAGGTCTTAAAAGAAGTCACAATGAAGGCACAGGCTGCTGAGAAGGTCAAGGCTGAGGTACAAAAGGTGAAGGACAAAGCCCAGGCCATTGTAGACAGCATCTCCAAGGACAAAGCCATCGCTGAGGAGAAACTAGAGGCAGCAAAGCCAGCTCTAGAAGAAGCGGAAGCCGCACTGCAGGTGACTCTGAGGGACGGGGCAGGTGCTCACAGGGAAGGGAGGTGGGCCAGACCAAAGCTTTCGCCACTGTGCCTGCAGAGACTATCAGTCTGCTAGATCTCACATAGACAGATGAACATCTCGGGCTCATTTTTTAAGGGATAATGAGCCCTGTCATAGAATAGCAGCCAAGAATCTTGGGTTATCACTTCAACTTTTCATTAATAGTCTGTGTGACAGTGGGAAAGTTGCATGAAGTTTCCAAAATGTTTCCTGACTCACTGAGGACTTTGAAGTGGGTTTGCTCCAGGAGATGAAGCTTCCTCTGAGTGTTTGTGAACCATCCAAATAAAGACTGCGGATTGAATGCGGCCCACTCATGGCAGAGGCAGAGTGGCTTCCAACCCAGTCAGTGCAGTTGTGTGGCCATAAAAGAAATAATAAATGACAAAGGAGGTGATATTTTGAGAAATATAATATGATTCGTGAGCTAGACAATGACTGATAAGACAGGTCAGTGTTGAAGAATCAATGTAGAATTCTTTTGAAAAGATTACTATTAATTCATTTCTATTCATCTATTCACTTAAGCTATTGATCCTTGGCTTAGAAGTGGAAGAAATGAAAAGCAACAGAATTATGCTGTATGTTCACTGCTAACTCTAGTTATTTGACCTCAGTTGGGCATGGATCATTGCTTGATAAGGAGAGTCTGTTCTCTTACCACTTTCTTAACATGATGCCTGAGAAATTTCCAAGTCCTTTTTGATCCAAGTCTTTAGGTTTTGTTTTGTTTTGTTTTGTTCTCCTCCTCCTCCTCCTCCTCCTCCTCCTCCTCCCCCTCCCCCCCCCCCTCCTCCTCCTCCTCCTCCTCCTCCTCCTCCTCCTCCTCTTCTCTTCTTCCTCCTCTCCTCCTCCTCCTTCTTTTTTGGCATTTCTGAACCAATGGTATAGTTCAGTGGTAGAGTGCTTGCTTGGAATATGTGAGGCTTTAGGTGTAGTTCCCAGGATCACAAACAACAAGAGTAAATGTTACACGCATTTCTTATCTATTGAGATAATGAAGATTTTGCCTTCTCTTTTTTCTCTGACTTTCTATACTATACTTGCATTGGACGTGTGTTCCCTAATTGTTTCTCACTTCCCTGTGTTCTGGCCAAACTATCCTCCTCTTTCCTTCAAGCTCTCCTGGGTCTTTATCCCCTAAGATCTGTGGACATGGCAGACTTTCCTCTGCCACAATTAGGTCACTTTGGCTGTACTGAGAGAGTCTTTGGTCAACATAGTCTTTGGTCAACAGGAACTTTTAAAACTGCATTGCATTCAGGGTACCCATACTCATAGGACTAGAGCTTAAGTCTTCTCAGGTATTGTTTTTAAAAAGGAGGCCAGCATTTCCCTCCTTTTTAAGAGTTAAGAGTTGGCATCTTCTTTTCAACTTGTCAGATGTTTCTAGTATTCCACTAAATTGTGGTTCTCTACAGCTAAAATATTCTGCATCATATAACCATTGGTATAGACATATGTGGGAGCAGAAGTAAGGTGTCAGACAACTTTCTGTTACTATAACAAAATGCTGGAGACAATTCATGTACGAAGAGACGAGGCTTGTTTTAACTTACAGTTTTGTTGCTTTGAGGCTGGTATGAGGCAGCATCATATGGCTGGGGCACATAACCAAGCTGCTCACTTTATGGACAGGAAGCAAAAGAAGAGGGAAGGAGCAAAGTTCCAACATCCCCTTCAAAAGGGCAGGACTCCATAATGGTTCTCTCCTATGTTCCACCTTCAAAAAGACATTTAGCATCCAAACCACAGGAACATGTATAGAAGAGAATTATGTAATTTCCTCTATTGATCCCATGTGTTTGTTACTGGGTCTTTGTGTTTCTGAGGAAATGTATTGCCAATCTGTCCTATGAAAACTCCCAATACAGCTAGACTCTAACATTGCAGCCTCAGGTTATATCAATCCGAGAAAAGCCAACCGTGGAGAATATGCCCCAGGAGGCTGAAGAGATAACTCAGTGGTTTAGAGCAGTTGATGTTGGAGGACCTAGGCTAATTCCCAGCTCCCACACAGTGGCTCATAACTATCCATAATTTCAGGTCTGGGGATCTAACTCTCCCTTTTGACCTCTGTGGGAACGGGGTATTCAAGTAGTGAACATGCATACATGCAGGGATTCATACACATTAAATAAATAAATAAATAGATAAACAAACAAACAAACAAATAAATAAATAAATAATTTAAAGAAGAACATGTCCTTTCCTACCTTAATGTTTAATCAGACGTTAACTAGCGGGCAGTGCAAGAATAAAGTGTGTTCCAATGGTAAATAACTCTTACATTTATAGATTTATGTTATATATATTTATGTTATAGCATCTTACATAATAGTCATATTATGGCACCTGCAGAAAACAGACTTCAATAGTTATCTGAAACAGGTTGGTCTCTAGGTCCAGCATTAGTGCCTGCTCCTTTACCCGAGTGCCTGACAGAAGAGCACAACTGTCCATATATGTAATTGATGCATTTTTGTATAAGTGTAACTTACTCCTAGTTTCCCACTGGCTGTTGCTCTCTTTCCCTCCTTTTTTTTTCACATATCCCAAATAAAGGTCTGACATTTTTAGTTCTTTACCTCCAATTTAATTTTCTAGCTTCTTAACTTTCAGAAATGCTGGTAGGCTGAAATACATCTCTTCACAGCAAATCACCAAGTGCAGTACAAGTGTGTCCCCCATCTTCAGAGAAAGTTCATCTTCTGACAGGGGGGTGTAGATGAGACATAAGCCTTTAAGACACAGACACACAGGGGTGTGCACTGTGCATCCTAGAAGTAAGCCTGTGTTAGACTCATCTTTTCCCCAATACTGATTTCATAAAAGGTTCAGGAGAGAGAGAGTGTTACCAAGCAAAAAGAGGCTGATTATTAAGTAATTTACTGCATAAGAATATCTGTACCAGAATTGGAATAGAACCATCCTGAGAGCTGTGTGAAATTCGGATTGCCCAAGTCCCTTCATTTAAAGGTCAGTTCTCAGCTAAGAAACCTCTAATTATTTAATCTGTCAGCCCTAAGGCTACCCTCTAGTGCCAGTCCACTGTGACAGCCTGAGTTGCTTTAGAGAAAGAGATTCTTGACCTATATAGCTAACGAGCGAAAAGGCACTGTGAATATGGTATTTCCCCCCCCCCCCCATTTCAAATCCTGATAACTACTTAAGTGCTGAGTATTTTGTTTTAGAGTACCTTTTTTTTTTTTTAAACACGAAGAAGCCTGTACACTGTTAGGGAAGTCACAGCTCCTTATCTGCTCACCAACATTTCTCTCCTTTTGCTGCTTGTTAGAAGTGTAAAAACTCAGCCTCTGCACACCCTAATCCCACACAAATACATATATAAAAGTCAGAAGCTAGCATCTGAACGTGAGGGTGCATGAACATGCAGTGCACGCCTTTCTGAGCCTGTACTATCTCACTAAACATAAAATTTTCCAATTCCATGTATTAAAAACTGAGGTTTTAAGGGGATAAAGTAGGAAGGATAATGGAATATTTGTGACACGAAAGTGGTAGGCAGACTACCTGGGGTGTAGGTGTTCAAAGGGGGGGACAGGAAAAGGGGAGGGAAGGTAGGGGGCTCGGAATGGCAAGGATCAACCAAAGCTAAGTATGCATGAAAATGCCTTTAAGGAACCTGTAACCAGGGTCTGAAGAGACGGCTCAGCAGTTCAGAGCATAAGCCATTCTTGTAGAAGACTCTAGTTCGGTTGCTAGTGCACCCACTAGGGGGATCATAACTTCTCATAACTCTAGTTCTAGAGGGATTTGCTGCTCTGACCTTCACAGACACCTGCACTGACATGCACATACCAATACCATTAAACCATAAAAAAATGTCTTAAAACATAAAAATGAAACTTACAAGTGTAAATTTATTAAAAAAATAAAAGTTATAAAACAATTGTAAAGAATTTTGGCTTTGTAGGACATTCATTTCTTTGGGCTTAAATGTTCATCTATACCTTATGACTTCCTAGTTTAAAAGTGTTGTTTGTCCTCAGTTGAAACAGCAGCATTTATACATGACAGTTTGTCTGAATTCCGTATCTGAGCTTGGATGCTCCCCCATTCTATCCTGCAGACCATCAAGCCCTCTGACATCGCCACAGTACGCACACTTGGTCGACCCCCTCACCTCATCATGCGGATTATGGACTGTGTGTTGCTGCTCTTTCAGAGGAAGGTCAACCCGGTGAAAATTGACCTGGAAAAAAGCTGCACTGTGCCTTCCTGGCAGGAATCTTTAAAACTGATGACGGCAGGGAACTTTCTCCAGAACTTGCAGGTTGGTCTTTTGGTGCTAATGCACTAGAAGGGGCACTCAGTTGTTTGAATCGTTTAATATAATTCATTTCTAAAAGTAACTCATTCTATATATGTATTTTGGAAATGCATGTGAGTCTTCTTTTGTAGTAGAATTTTCTCTTTCAAATGTAAGACATGAGTGTTAGATCTTTTCTGGACACTTTCAGCTGTGTTAACACACGCACTCCATAAAGAGTAATCAAATTGTTCTGATGAGACTAAATAGATGTATGTACTGTCTGCACACAAATGCAGTTACCCCTCAGTATTCTCAGAGACTCCCAGTGGATGCAGAAATGTGAGGATGTTCAGGTCCCTTATGTAAAATGATATAGGCTTTGCATATGTCCTTGCATGTCCTCCAGTGTGCTGCAAATGACTGCTAGGTTATTTATGATCCTAACATAGTGTAAATGCTACATAGATAGTCACTATACATTTTGTTCTTGTTGCTAGATGATCTATATCCCACTTGAACTCATGGTCTTCCTGCATCAGCCTCTCCAGGGCTGGGATTACAAGCATGTACCACCATGTCCGGTTTGTTATATTGTATTGCTTAGGGGACAATGATGAGAAAGAGGTCTGTATATGTTCAGTACAGACATGATATTTCTCATGAATATTTTTGGTTTGTCTTTGGAGTCTATAAATACCAAGGATCCATTGTCTGTGCTCACATTTACAATTTGGTGTCCACAGTAGTACTATTGGAGGAATAATTTGTATTTTTAAATTCTGTTGTATTTATAATGCACAAATTTTAAGTGTACCATGTGATGAATGTGCATATACATATTAACTATCACCAAAAGCAAAATACATATATTTAGAATCTCTCTCATACTTAAACCCAGTCAGTTACCTCCCATAAAGTAACTGTTATTATTTTCTCCTCTTCCTCATTGTTGTCTGTTTGGAAATTAACATATACAAAATCACATACAAAGTCTTGCTTTGAGAGTCATTCATTAGATGAGATTTATTCTTATTGCAGCAAAAGGCCACTCTCCATTCTTTTGCAGTTACAGCTTTCCAGGATATGAATGTTCAGTGCTGTGTGGTAAGGGTATAATAATTAGATTTTATTTTGAGGAGGAAAATAAGAAAAAAATAAAAAGAGAACAAAGACATTTGTTATTAGTCTTTGCACAGTTTAATTTCTCCCAGAAAGACCAGTTTCAAACTCCAAAAATGATGCTAGAGACACAGAGATAAGAAAGTAGAACAACATGACCTTCTGTAGAATTACACCATGCCAGTGCCTTCGGCGCCAACGACCTACAAAGTTTAGGCGATAGGAAGCCTCATAAAGTCAGGAGAAACTGAGTTCTCACCATAGGTTGCCTTTATTTTAAATAAAATTATTTAATTGTGAGTGTATGCAACAGGCCTTAAATAGGCTTAACAACCAGTGCTTAGATTTTCTGAAATGTTTACAGTCATTTTCCATGAGATTCTCTGAATCAACACTTTGTGAAACATGTGATATGCTTTGATTTGTCTACTGGACCATTGTGGTAAAAACAACCATTGGGGTTATTGTTAAGTTTTGGCTATTACAAATGAATCTGCTGTCTGTACCGATATATAGGACATTTGGGGGCTGTATGTATTTACTTCTGCTTGCCATATTTGCAAGAGTAGGCTTTCTGAGTCATTTTACATACTCAGCACCAGGGCATACTGCACAGTACTCCACATCCTCCTCATTATTTCCTGCTTTTCACTCTCCTTCTGTGTGTGATTTGTTATGGACTTCATTTGCATTTCCCTGGCAACTAATGATGCTGAAATCTTCTGGTGGGTTTGTAAACTTTTTGGGAATTTTTGTGTTAAGTGCTTGTTTGGACCTTTCTCTCTCTTTAATAATTTCTTTTCTTATTTTGAACTTATAACTGCATCATCTCCCCATTCCCTTTCCTCCCTCCAAACCCTCTCCTATACCCTTTCTTGCTCTCTTTCAAGTTCACAGTCTCCTTTTTCATTGATTTACATGCAGATATGTATGTACACATATATTCCTAAATGTAACTTGCTCAGTCTGTATAATGTTCCCTGTATATGTGTTTTCAGGCTAACCATTCGATATTGGATAACCAATTGATATGCTCTTCCCTTGGGAAGACGATTTTTCCCACTCTTCGCATCTTAATCATCTGTAGTTCTTTGTGTAGTGTTGAGGCTTGTGGAGTTTCTTCCCTGTCTACTTTGACACATCTCTTGGTGTCCTCCTTGTTCAGCTCACATTTGGGCAGTCATGTGGGTGAGACTTTATGGGTGTGGTGTGTGGCATTCCTAGGAGATATGATCTCACAGCAAACTTTCTGATTCCTTGTCTCTTAACAATATTTCTTGTGTCTCTTCTGCAATGTTCCCCTGGCCTTAGGTGTGGGAGTGTTTTGTAGATGTTTTCATTTTATGTGTATGAGTGTTTGCTTGTATGTATGTGTGGGTCCATGTGTCCAGTGCCTACAGAGACCAGAAACAAAGTCAAATTCTTGGAACAGGAGTTGCAGATGGCTGTGAGCCACTGCATGGATGTTAGGAAACTTGGGTGCTTTGCAGGAGCAGCAAGTACTCTTAAGCAAGGAGCCATCTCCCCAGCCCATTGCTAATGTCGCTTGTCTGTTAGATTCAAATACTTTACGAATGCTACAGATACCTCCAGCCACTTCCTGGCTTAATTGTTCACTTTATCAATACTGTCTTTTGCTAGGCAGGAGCTCTTGATTTTAATGTAGGTTTTTTATTGATATTCAACTTAATAGCACTTTTGGTGTTCCATTTCGATCTTGGCTTCCCTCTGAGGAAGAATAACATCTCTTTCATTTCCTTCCAGAAGTTATACTGTCTTATCTTCCAGATTTAGATCTTAAGACAACTAATTGGGAATACCCGATCCATGCCCATTTCACAAGCTACAACTTCAGCACTACCTTTCCTTCATTTTCAATTCAGTACCATTCATGTGGCTGCTGACGCTATGACATTGTAAGGTGCCTTCAATCTGCTACAGCAATGAGTGGCTTATGAAATTAGTGGACCATAGACTTGTCTAGATATGTGGACAGGTGACAGCGAGACTATGTGAGACTACGTGAGACACGTGAGACTGTGACAGTGCAATTGGATTTTGCATTGATACCTCATGAGTGACTCCAGATTTCCCCCTTGTGCATATGATGAAAAATTCAATGCCTATGGGAGCTCTGTCTCCACTATTCTCTGAGTCTCATGAAAGAAACTTGCGACAGACAAGGTCTAAATTAAAGGGATTCTACTCTGCTACACATGTTCTATGAAGGTTTATTTCATATAATTATTAGTTTCATGGAATTTTTTTATTTATTTCTACTTGGAAAATAATCATCCTTTTAGAAGAGGAAACACCATCTTTTAAACATTCCATTTCATCGTTTGCCTGGACTTCCCTTCCTGATGCAGCATTCTAAATCCATTTATGCTGTGTTTTAAAATTATATTTATCCAGGAGATAATAATTCTCTCATATTTGTGATAGCTCCATGATTAAAAATTAATTCATCATTCTCAAGGCGCAATGTCTCACATTTCATGTGAGTTTAATAGAACTTCTGTCTGAATCTATTAAGCATTTAGTTGCTGATAAATGCTAAATCTATATGTCCTTCGCCAGAATATAGCTGTGTGTGTTTGTTTTTCATTGTTGATATTATGGGTTTGTAATTCACCTATTTAGGATTAATGGAAAGAAATTTTTATTGCTTTTGAAATTCTAATAGCTGTATTAGTATTCATCACCTAAATACTTTACTCTTTCTCTGGATCCCAATATATTTAAACAGGATGGTGTCTGCACTACCGGGACAGAGTGCATGCTGGCAGACTTCTTTTGCAATCACTCCACACTGTGTTTTCAGCTGTAAGACTTTTATCCAATACCCGGAGACATTGACAAAAAGCCATACCATTCATCCAGCTTACCAGTTTCAGTTACATTGAAAACAGAATGTGAGTTTGGATATACCTCATAAAATAAGTGTTTTGACATGATTTACTCTTTCCTTCCACAGCAATTCCCCAAAGACACGATCAATGAAGAAGTGATAGAATTTTTGAATCCTTACTTTGAAATGGCCGACTACAACATTGAGACTGCCAGACGCGTATGTGGGAATGTTGCTGGTCTTTGTTCCTGGACCAAAGCCATGGCTTCCTTTTTTTCTATAAACAAGGAGGTGCTGCCTTTGAAGGTAGGACTCCTAGAGGGAGCTGTGTGACCCTTGACTGGGAAAGTCTGTGGGTTAGGTGGTTTCATCCTTGCACAGCAGCTCAGGAGCTTTGGCCGTCAGTGTATTTGTCCTCAGATCCATAGGGAGAGTGGGATTCTGAAAGACAGAGACAAGGATGTTTCTTTCTTCTGTAGTCCAAATCTGAAGTTGCAGGAGCTTTTAATCATGAGCCAATTCTCTGTCAAGACATTGAGTCTGTTGTGAGTTACTTAAAAATAAAAGAAGAAATCATAGCACAGAATTTTCCAACAATGTTCAAGATCTTAAACAAAGGAATCCAGTGAATGAGATAGGATTAAGATATAGACACTGGGGCCAGAAAATGCTGGCCTTTGATGAAGGAAGGTGTAGACTTCCCCTTTCCCTTCTTTGCACCTCAGGCAAGAATGTCAGCTATTTGTAACTTAATGTGATCTTGAGACTAATCCTACATTTCCCCAGGTAGCTCAGTTTATGTACACCATTTCTATATTCACCACCACTATTAAAAAGACACCCACTCTTGAGCAAACAGAGAGGTGAGTACATTTTAAATACATAAACCCTAATATTCACATCTGAAAGACCGTATCTTGTGGCTTGATTTTGGTTTTGTAAATTAGATCTTTTCCAACCATAAGCCAAAACTTACTTATATTTTTCAACTACCTATGAAATTTAATAACTGTGATAAAATAATCAAGATTCTCAAGGAAATAGTGCAGAATAAAGAGAGTGAGTCTCAGGACCCCAGAACTATGTAAAGGATCAAAGACTCATTTACATGAGAGAATTTCAGAGCAAATAATTGATGTCATGCTCACTGACATTACAAGAATGTGATCATTGGAGATTTTCAGCATAGCACAGGATTGGCCATGAGAAGTACGTGACACTCTTACCATATTTTCCAAGCAAACATATAATGTATAATTTTTGTTTTATTGTAGTTGTTTTAAGAATAGAGAACTGAAACCATTAAACAAAGACCTCCAAAAAGGCAGAACAATGAAAACTTTTCTCCGGGGTTCATATTTCAGCTCCAGTGAAAGACAAATCTACCCTGTCATCTATACTGGTGGCTCATGAAATGTTTTTTAAACAAATATTTAAAAGCTTTGCTTTTGCCTTTTGGCCTCCGTAGCCTAAAATAATTTTTAGGCTATTTTGCCTATAGAAAATAAATTTGCTAACTGCTATTCTAATGATTCATAATTAATTTATGCTTATAAACATGGATGACAAATTCACATTAATATTTGTTTCAGATTTATGCAAATTGATGTGATTGTAGAGGTAGAAAGCGTAGGTGTAAGCATGGGCCATTGTTGAACTCCTACCCTCTAAACTATGGGTGTTTGGGGACTTCCTGCTTCTCCCTTACCCTGTGTCCTCTGCAGGCCAACTTGGTTGTGCAAGAGAATCGTCATGTGCTGGCCATGCAGGACCTGCAGAAAGCCCAGGCTGAGCTGGATGACAAGCAAGCAGAGCTCGACGTGGTACAGGCAGAGTATGAACGGGCCATGACCGAAAAGCAGGTAGCCAAAAACGTGACGTGGGAGGGATGCTTATACATTCCGTTGGCTCTTGTGAGCTCTCATTCCTGTGCTATCTTTATCTGAAGCATTGATTGTCTGAAAGAATTCACTGAGTTTTATGCATAACCCACATATAGTACATAATCCTTCACTGAGCCCTTGGCTTTGTTTTTTGTTTTTACTTTCTTTTTATTTATTCTATGTGTCTTTTACATCATATATACTGATACCATTCATTTCCCTGTCCCTTTGAATCCACCTTCTACCCTGGTTACCCCTCCCCCCAAAAAAACACAATTTAAGAGAATAAAAGGGAATGGGGGGGATAAAAATCTCATCATGGAAGCTACAATGTGACACAGTGGGTCACGCAGTAAACCCCCTTTGTCCGTATATCTTTACTTGCAAAGAGTCGTTGATCTCGTGCAAGGCCTCTGATTTCTACTATACTCTCTGATCTGTTGGCTTTGTATCTAACCAATACTGAAAGCCACTGATAAGCTTCAGGGTGGTTTACTCCCACAGAAGCTATTCATAGGAGATAACTATTCCAAATCTCCTATAATCACGTGGACAGTGATGATACCTGTACATCCCAAGTTCTCCCTCCCCACACAATTACATTGAGTCTTTCAAACAATTTTATAACTAGGTGGGGCAGATACTTCATACAGTAGCCAAGGCACAGAAATGTCAAAGGAGGGTTCTGGCTTTAGGCTGGTCAATCAAAGCCCCAACTGGACTTTGATATTTTGATATTGGTTTAAGGCCTCCCTGCTACATGAGTATACTGACCACAGGAGTATACTCTAATGACAGTGGTTGTCTACAAATTTCTCAACACACACACACACACACACACACACACACACACACACACACACACACACACGGAGAGACAGAGACAGAGACAGAGAGAATGAAACACACAGAGGGGATGTGGAGGAAGAGAGATTTTTATTCTTGTTAGAATCTAGGTTCATACACTTGTCTTCTATTATACAAACGCCAGCTCCCCTGAAGACCCCTTTCTTCTAAAATCAAAGTGGATTCAATAGAGAGCTCATGCAGTTGAAGCTTCCGGGTTCCTCACTTGTGTAGGTGGCTGTGAGTGCTCAGGTCACCAAGACTTATGGTGACAGGAGGCTGGGTTGGGCTCAGAGAGAAGACCCTGGAGTTTCTAAGTCACAAAACTGTTTTTCATGATTTCTCCACTGTTTTAAAGACCTGCATATTTTGTATATACAGATGATATATTTTTAAATCACTCCCCATACTGATGACATAAGCTTTTGGCCTTATATCATCTGTGTCTGCGAACCCTGTATTGTGTTTGGCAATTGGGAGCCATGTTGACTCTTCCTCTGAATATTTTATGGAAGTGGACCCTGTCCAGATTAAGACACCTGCTCGTGATTCTGCAGTTTTATTGTGTGCAGAATACATGCTGCTTCTCTTAAAGATCAAAGTCTCCTGGAAGCCAGGTGAAAGTGTCTCCAAAGATGTTTACAGGAGTAAGTCAGTAGCACCTGCATGGATGTGCCTATTTACACTCAGGGAGCTCAATTGCATAAGGAGAAAATTAACTTCGTAACTTCAGAGTCCACTTTAAAAAGCAGGAGGAAAGAGCATTAATTTCTGGCTTTCTGGATAGTCACTTGTATCCAGAAGCACTCATGAATAAAAAATTCCTTTCTACTATCATTGTGTTTAAATTTTACCAGATTTGCATTGGCTCATTCCAATCCTTCTTGTTACTGCTGTTCTGGAGGATCTGTTGTTGGTTTAGAGCACTGGTTCTCAATGTTCCTAATGCTACAATCCCTTACTACAGTTCCTCACATGGTGGTGACCCCCAGCCATCAAATTGTTTCATTGCTACTTCAGAACTGTAATTGTGCTGCTTTTTGAATCATAATGTAAATACCTGTGTTTTCAAATGGTCTTAGGTGACCTCTGTGAAGGGGTTGTTGGACCCCCAAAGGGGTCACAACCCACAAGCTGAGAACCACTGGTTAAGATAAATGAGCACGTAAGGACTGCTACTGTAAAAATATGACCATAGCTTGAAACCTTGCATTTCAACAAATTTCACATTTCTTTAGGTTAAAGAAAATTAGCCATGAGTTTTCTGTCACCAACTTCTGAAGAACCTTCACTCATTTTTGTTGCATTTTCCTCATCCCTAGGGCTGGATGAAGCTGATAAGAGCTTGTGAACCCCCCAAAAGGGCTCTAGTCTCCAGTTCATTGTAACCCAGGCCTGAATGGTTTTTTGAAAGCGTGTCCCTGGCTATGATTCACAAAGGATGCAGTGCCTTGTCATAGGATCCAATTTCTCTGGTCTTCTGAAGAATGAGCCAGCATATTGGGCAGTTAGGAGAGACCAGACTGCAGAGCTGAAGCAAGGGGATTCTGTACCTGACCTTTATTTGATAATCTGCCTCTCTGTGCCATAGGCACCAACCACTCTTGGCCTAGGTTGCTGCAATAAGAGGAACCTGGGTACCAAGAGGATAAAGACAGGGAGGGAGGGCCTAGCAGTTTTCTCAATTGGCTATGTATAAATAAGGATGAGAAATTTGAAGAGACAATGCAATTAAGAATATCTTTTAATTGAAAACATTGTTTTAAATAAATTAGATGGACTCAAACATCATACAGCTGGTATCTTTATTTTTGGGATGAAGCAATAGACACATGCGGTGGGATATGCCCACAGAAGTGAGTTTTTGGTTATTTTTCATTAACTAAATGGGAAGACAAAACTCCAGAAGGAAGATGGAAACGAATTGGGTTAAGTATCTCCCTTTGCAAGACACTGTATTGTGCTATTCTTAGAAAAGCAGTCTATTTATTACTGAAAATGCATTTAGCAATCCTGGAGAGGAATATAAATAATACTCTGTTCTTGTATCTGAACATATGCTATATATTTTATATATACTTTAAGCCCATTTAAAAACAGAGCCCTCAGTACACACTGTTTTATTATCTAAGTTATTAACTTCATAAAATATTGCGATCTTTTTTGGTCATAAAAACTTACAAGATAGTTTTAATCAGTTTAGAGTATTTATATCAGCACACTATAATAATTTAAGTGGTGATTTAAGTAGTCTCACTAAAAAAAGTATTGAAACAGCTTAAACTTTCCATACCATTACAGATATTCCTATTGAACTTACCTTGTAAAAATGTGTAGTATATATTTTTATAGATGGACATCTACTGATGTACACCTCTTTGTCCATAATTTATTTCCTATGCTTTCACATGTACAGCTAGTAGTCATCTCTTAAACATAGAAGACAAGAAATATTTGGGCTGGGAGTATAGTTCAGTAGGACAGTATATATCTAGCATGCATGAGGCCCTGGGTTCCATCACCAGAACCAGAAACTGAGGATAGGATTGGGTTCTGATTGGCAGTAATATATGGAAGTCTTCATTAGGCTCAAGGAAAAATCTAAAAAATACATATAAGTTAAATGAGGCTGAAATTTATGCAGGCACCCTGGGGTACATTGAGGTGAAAGTAATCTAAGTTCTTTTTCTGATGTAAGATGGGGTGTGGCTTCAGATAAAGCATGGATGACCCCAGGGTTCAGCATGAGAGATATTCTTAATTGCACTTTCCTAAGAATTTGTATTCTTTACATATTTTGTGCTACATGATGCTATCATGTGTGGTTTTACTAGTGAGTGACAGGATCGTCCAGCACCTGTCTGTTATTAACACCTGAGAGGATTTGGCTGCTGGGCTGAAGGCACTGGACAGAGAACCAGAGACAGAACAGGACCAAACAGACACATGGGAATAGAAGCTGTGAAACAGGTCTTCCATGTCCCAGAAAAACAGACAATAGATGTTTTAAAGTTACACATTTGAAATAGAAGCTACTGTTTTTTCTGAGTAAAGGTTTCTTTCTGGTTTTGGCCTTCCTTCTTCAGACCTTACTTGAAGATGCAGAGCGATGCAGGCACAAGATGCAGACGGCGTCCACGCTCATCAGTGGCTTGGCAGGTGAAAAGGAACGATGGACAGAACAAAGCAAAGAGTTTGCTGCGCAAACTAAACGACTTGTAGGTCTGTAAATTCTTTTATTAATGAGACTGTGTGTTGACTGTGGTGAAGTCAGAAGCCTTAAGCTTTAGTCAAACAACACTTGCTTATTTTAAATTCCTGTATGTGTGTTTGTGTGTCTACTACCATTTCAAGGAGGTGGGTAATTGTCTGGTACATGTGTGTTCTGATTTGATGGGTTAATGACCTTCACACTTCCTATTATATCACTTAAAATGCTTCTGTAAGTGTGGGAGTATTGATCAAGGGCCCTTTGATGAAGACTCTGTCTTCTCCAGATTTTATAGTTACATTTTTGAGCTAGAGGTCACTCTCTTACAATAAAATTATGATGACCCAATGCTTGACTTCTGACAGCTGTTTCTTGATTGGACATTTATACTCTGTTCAACAGTCAATCAAACTCATGCTTATTTATGAAGCCATTTGCAGCCTGTGCTTATGGACTGATTTGTATAATTTAGTTTAAAAGGATGGTTGTAGTTTTATACTTTATTTTTCAATTTCAGTGACTTACACTATTGCATGAATGGTCACAAAATATTCTAGGGGTGCTCACTTTCCATTTTAGGGGATGTGCTGCTGGCAACAGCTTTTCTATCATATTCTGGTCCATTTAACCAAGAGTTTCGAGATCTGCTGTTAAATGATTGGAAGAAGGAAATGAAAGCCCGTAACATTCCATTCGGGAATGATCTCAATCTTAATGAGATGTTGATTGATGCCCCGACTATCAGTGAATGGAACCTCCAAGGACTTCCAAATGATGACCTGTCTATTCAGAATGGAATTATCGTCACAAAAGCATCACGCTATCCTTTGCTAATTGATCCACAGACTCAAGGCAAGATCTGGATTAAAAACAAAGAAAGCCAAAATGAACTCCAGGTGATTTTCATTTAAGTACATTAAACACTTGAGATTGTATTTCTCTATAGAGTCCCCTCCCTCAAAGGGGGAGAAATATTTGAATGTCTTACAGATTTTGTTGGAATCCTAAAAAGAGATACAAACTTAAATCTAATAACAAAATATTTTCCACAAACGTATTGTTTCCATTTTTGGCCACATCTACTAGCACCATATTTCAGTGAGTCATGGCTCAGACTCTTATCTGTTAATGGTATGGCTGTCTTTGATAATCAGAAAAAACAGAGCCACATCACTCTGCATGCGCTGTGCTTACAAGCAGACTTCTAGTTGTCTACCAACGGGGATGGTGGAGGCCAGACAGAAGCAGAGACCT
>CABHPR010147936.1:41910-65832 GCA_902168415.1 Peromyscus melanophrys | reverse complement strand
TTTGGTGCCTGTCCTGGATCTCACTCTGAAGACCAGGCTGGCCTCGAGCTCACAGAGATCCGCCTGGCTCTGCCTCCAGAGTGCTGGGATTAAAGGCATATGCCACTGCCACCTGGCTAGTCTTTCTTTTTTACAGCAACTTTTTCACTCATTTCCACCCCTAATTTGTTAACTGAGACACTACTATGGGGGCCAAGAACTATATTTTCTATGTGCTCCTGTGGTGGGAGTAGTTACAACTGGAAATAAGGGAGACATGGCCTCTTAGCATGCCTTTCAGGCACAGGGCTAGATATTTTAGTTGGACATGTTAAAAACTAAACAGTATCATGTTTTGAATATATTTCATTACACAGTATTTGAAATATGTCAATACAGAAAGGAAATGATTGTAATTGAGTTGGTTTATTTTCAAGGAATTTTTACAATTTCACAGACATTCTATCTGCTATGTAATTTACTGTTAGGATTGTGTTCTTTTAAAAAAAATTGATTTTCAACCCTATACATGTTCCTTTTGCTCATTTCTGTGATAGTAATTTTGTTGTTCAAAGAATAAATTGTTTTTATTCCTCCATCTTTTTTACCTCAATATCTTGCCAGACCCCAGATCCTGTAGTTTGGTAAGCACATCTCAGAAGTTCATGTGTTGAATGTAGGCTTTATCCCCTTGATAGTGTTCTTAGGAATAGTTGGGGATGTTAGGACAGAGAGCATTGTGGGAAAGTCATCAAGTAAGGGCACTATAGGACTTTAGTCTTTCTTCTCTGCTTCTGTCTTTGGCTTCCTGGCCATGAGCTGAGCAGTTTTCTCCTATGTACACCGTCTGCTGTTGTTATCCATCACCTCTACTAAAGACCCAAGGCAAGGAGCCCAGGTGATCATGGGCCGAAACCTTTAAAACAAACCGTTTCTCTCTGTATAAACTGATTGCCTCCAGTGTTCGTTACAGTAACAGAAAGCTCACCAACACTAAACACTCAACAACAACACTTTATGTAACAGTTATTGTCCAGCAGTATGACAGAAAAAGTTCAGTGGGTATCAGTATCAGGCAAGACATTTTTCAGACACAGCCTGAAACAAAATCAAGGGAATCATTTGCAGAGTTCTCTGTGGTGTCAGGGGTCCCGGCTTGCAGTTTCTGACCTGATGTTAGCCGAGCTAATGGTTTGCAGTGAGTCTCTTCCCTACCCTTGGTGTCTGTTCTTCACTTTGAGAGTGAGTGGGTTGGACTAGGTGATTTGCAAATCTCTTCCTGTGCTCAAATCTATGATTGTGTAATTCCTTACTTGGAACATATGGGTAATTTGAATGATGAGAATTTGAATGAGGCTCATCAAAATTTGGAAAATACTATCTCTTTTTATGCCAGAGTAAGCAGCGTGGGAGAATACGTGACATTCTCTTAATTTTATCAGGTTAGGTATTTCTTTGTGCAAGGGAATGTATTTTTAAGGTCCTGCAAATGCTTTACTGGCATTTCCTCCAACTCAAAATGTATTTCAGAAGGGACATTTATCCCCCGTGTATCACTTGCTCTTTTGTTGATGGTTTTGTTTCCTAGGAAACCTGTGACCAATTAGGCTTCTCCACAAACTTGGGGGTGATATCCTTGACGTGTCTGTTTTATGTGTCTGTCATGGGGTAGGATGTTCTCTGTCTGGTCCACACTGTGACAGACTCTCAACTCAAGGAGGTTTTTGATCTTGAGAGGTTAGTATGTTTTTAGTTTTGAAAAGTTAATATGTTATATACCAAAGACAAGTTTGGCTATTCATACAATCCATCATGCTTGTAGAAGTGCAACCGAAATGGCATTTTTGTAAATAAATGTCGGGAGGAATGGGGTTCTTGTCATCAGGGAACTGCCTTTCAGTGACATTAAAGGTTACATCTACATGCAATCATGTTACTAGGGTCACTTATCACTTAATAACAGGATTGTAGTTTGAGAAATACATCATTAGGCAAGTTCATTATTGTGTGAACATTATAGAATATGGCTACTCAAACAGGATAGCTACAGCATCAAGGGTGAAAGCAGCTTTGAGTCCACCACTGGCTATGTGGTCTACTGTTGATGTGTCCTCAACTATGTAGCCAGCCACACGAAATGCTGAAAACCAAGTGGCTGAGAGATTCTCTCATAGTTTTATTACCTACATATCTAAATGGCTTGCTTGCACATACTGGATTCAATGCACGTTGAAGAAAGCTCTGCTTCCTGTTTTGTGTGATGAGCTATAAAGTGTGATGACATTTCTGTTTGCCATTCTGGTGGAAATCGGCGAAGATTTCATTATTTCTCCTGCAGTTCTCCCAGCATACGAATGGTGGCGCTGCTGGCCCATTTTATTTCCCTCTTGCAAAGCAAAAAAACGCAGGGCGTTCACCTGTCTGGATCATTAATAGTGTTTACTACGAGGCAAAGGAGGAGACAATGCCATTCAACACCGTGACTCAGGACACAAGCTTAAGTCTTCTTACGATCAGAGGAAGACCTGCTAGTGGAAGACCGGCCAGTGTCCCTCAGGCTCACACTCACAGGTGTTCCACAAGGTTACCTTCACCACTTTACTTGGTGGAAGAGTGTTACATACGCAGGCAAGCGGCAGACACTGGCTTCAGCTGAAGGGTCTGTCCAAGCTGATCCTTGGAGGCAGAAGCAAAGCTTATTTAGCTAACTTCCGAGAGCTCTCTGGTATTCCAAAAGGTGCAAACCAGGTCAGGGAAGACATAAACTAACTCAGGCAGAGGCAGAAGCCCAGAGAAGAGGAATGGCTTCTACACACCAAAGCTTAGGGGTAGAGAAGTGCATATGGTCAATGGGGGAGTGGAAGCATTTAAATGCAAGACTAGGGGATAAGGCCTTTGCTCCGTGTGATGGTCTTGGGTGGTCCAGCTAGAGAACCAAGGTCCCTGCTTCTCTCCTCTTGACATTTCCTATGTGACCCAACAAGTTCATTTCCTTCCTCCTCCAGGCTGGAATTTAAGGGAGGGGAATTCTACAGACCTGTCTCTTTGGTTCTGATTCAATGACACATGATTATCTGGGGACAGGTGCCTGTGGTCATTTCCCAGGGGGTCTATTTCCACTCAGGTCATGTTATGAAAGGATCTTTGGAGGCCCTTTTGATAGCAGTTTTCTGTAGCCCCTCATTCTCCTTCGCATGAGCAAGATACGTGTGTGTGTGTGTGTGTGTGTGTGTGTGTGTGAGAGAGAGAGAGAGAGAGAGAGAGAGAGAGAGAGAGAGAGAGAGAGAGAGAGAGAGAGAGAGAGCGAGCGAGCGAGCGCGCGCTAATGCCAGTAGTGCTTTTCTACCAGTAAAATAGTCAGGAAAATAGTAACGATCATGATAAAATTCTGACTGCTTTGAAGGCAGACCCTGCTGGTAGTTTTAAATTACAGGCAATGTTCTCTCCCTCTCTCTACAGAACAATAAAAAGGAAGAATACAAAAAGGCAGGCTGGGAAGAAGTATGTAGCTTGTGCGTGGGCGGAATCGTCTGGGGAGTGTTTCCAGGGAACTCTGGCAGAAAGGCTCTTATTTGTGAAGGGTTTCCCCTGCGCTGCACTGTGGCAGGATAACAGATGGTCTCTGTACCGCAGAAGGGAAAATACCTTTTGTGTTCGCCAGTGTCCTTCACTGCAGGCAAGCAAATAGCAGGGCCTCGCAGGCAGCCCTTCTGCTCCCGAAGGCCTCCTCGCTCATGAGGCGTCAGATTTTCTCTGTGAGAATAAAAATAGCCTCTTCCCAACCGTCTGCACGTGAAAGCCATCGGCCTCATAGAGTGCCACATCCCCGTTTAGAGAGTGGCTTCTGCCACGCTTGAGTGGGAAGCCAAAGGCATTTCCTTTGTGACATTGTTCAGAAATTCGCAGCCCTCCCATCCCCCACCACGCTGACCTCATTCTCTCTGTCTTCAGGCTTGTACCATGAGTGTGTGGAGACTGCAGGATGCTGAAGCACAATTTGGAAAGGTCTTCCTTGTTAGACCACTGGCTTAGCATGCTTTAAAGGAAGTTAAGGAAAAGGCAGCCGCTGCTGGAATAGTCGATGACTCTGTGCCTTGTAATTTTATAATTGTCTTCATTCGCTTTTTTTTTTTTTTTTAATCTCGGATGCTGTCTATTGCAAAGATCCCACAGAATGGAGCAAACCTGGAATCTTGCATTGCATTTTCACTACAGCTCTTCAGTGTTCTTTTGACTTCCCAATTGCAGAGGCAAAAGGCGGAGATCCTCTGAGAAGGCCAAGTTAAAACGCAGTGGAGTGGGCTGAAGAGTTTGCTCAATGGTTAGGAGCTGTCGCAGAGGACCAGGTTCAATTCCCAGCTGCCACATAGTGGCTTGCAACCCTCTACAATTTCAGTCTCAGAGGACCCCCCACTCTCTTCTGACCCCCTTTGACACCATGCAAATATACACATGCATGCATGCCAGCAAAATACTCACACACATAAAATAATAGACAAATCTAAAAACATTAAAAAGTAGTGGACACGTGGATATTGTTATTGTTTGGGTGGGAGCTCCACCTCAGCCCCTGTCACCCTGGCATCCATATACCCAAAGAGTCTGGAGTGTTCTGGTGGAAGCTCCACCTCAGCTCCCCTCCCCCATCTCTTTCCTCAAACCCGCTCCTTCAAAGCCCACCAAACACAGCTCCTCCCTCAGATAGGCTCAAGACCATTCCCACAGGGTATTTAAGCTGCATCTCAGAAAACAGACAAGTGGTTTTTCCAGTCTCTTGTCCTGGGTCCTCTGAGTGGGGGTGGGAGGGGCTTGGATTGCTGCATCAGCAGAGAGGTTTATCGGGGTGAAAAAAAAAAAAAAAACCTTATCAGTTATCCCTTACTGCACTGTGCCACCAACTCAGGGCAAGACTTGGTTCCATAACTGTTCCGGCAATAATGAAGACATTCTAAAGTGGCTCTTTTCTGACTGTTGAGAGGATGTACCCCCAAAGGATTGTACTCTCTACGGGAATCTCATATGGGAAGAGGAAAAAGGCTGGTAGCTTGGTGCTTGTCTGGGAGAGTTTGTCTCCTGGAAACCTAGGACCTGGCATGAGGCAGTATTGGTATTGGACCACCTTGTTCCTCTTCCCAGTATAGCTACTGCCTGCTGCTCTTTATTTCTTGCCTGTTGGAGTGCTCTGTTGAGGATGGATGGTCCAGCATGGCTTGACAGCAGGCTACCAGGCCTCAGGCCCTGACTCTAATAATTTCAGTAACAGCTCTGTCTCCTCTTGATTTCCATTCTATTACTACTTGGAAATAGGTTGATATATTTTCTTCCATCTTTGATGGCTCTTGATGCTTTGAGGCCCTGATGTAGAATAGGAAGTAAGATAGGAGCTGGCCTGCTTAATTTTTAGTGCAAAACTGAAGCACATGAGTGTATTATAAACTCTCACACACAATGTCAAGGCCTGCTGTATCATTTTGATACCTATCAGCACTTCCTCTTCCTCCTCTGGTCTTGGATTTTTTCTCCCTCCTAAATCTTTAGTCCCTTTGTAAGAATGAGGAACTACTTGCAATCCACTTGTAGGTTTTAAAGCCAACAAATGACCTAGTCTGTTGTTAACTTGAGATGTTTTAGAGCAGTGGTTCCCAACCTATGAGTTGCGACTTCTTTGGGGGTCACATAACAGATATCTTGCATATCAGATATTTACATTACGATTCATAACAGGAGCAGAATTACAGTTATGAAGTAGCAATGAAATAAATCTATGGTTGGGAGTCACCACAACATGAGGAACTGTATTAACAGGTCAAAGCATTAAGAAGGTTCAGAACCACTGTTTTAGAGGATTGGGGGTGGGGGGAAATCTTACGCTGGCTTCTTAACTTGCCTAGTTCTTAAGAACCTTGTGAGCTCTGTGGAAAGCATTTCGTCCTGAGACAGGGGAGAAGAGGCTCCTTGATACCATCATTTATCACCCACGATTTTAGAGTTTGTCAGCATTGGATGAACCTGTACTGCCTGTTCATTTCTGCCAATGTTGCTTCTGGTGGTTTTTAAATCCTCCCCCGGAGTCTGGTACAATATTGGTATTTCAGCTAATTTAATTCTTAGAAAAAAGTATATGTGTCAGAGAGCCAAGGGAAATGAAACACACAATCGAGGAGGGCAGAACCTTTTGCTTCTAGATTTCTGGCTACTAAACCATTTATTTGACCTATTAATCTTTTTTTTTACCCCCATAAAGTAGATGTAGAATTGAATCTGGGGAATGATTCCAAGATTCTCTTATTTCTATAAAATGTCCAGGCTTTTTTTGGAGAATGTTTCAATATAGATTATGAAGTGAGATGTCAAGAAAATGCATTTTTAAATACCCTTTGTTTAAAACATGTTGATTCTCATAAAGCCTGAATAGAAAAAAAAGCATTTTATAAAAATATTTGCTAGTGATTATGATAAAAATATAAGGTTAATCTTTGAAAGGAACAGAAATAAAAGTTCATTGTTCTGAAATGTTGTCATCTGTAAGGAGTCTCTCCAGGAGGGGAGGGGGATGTTTGTTTGGGGTGTCCAGTAGGCAGGCTTTGGAGGTGTGTGCTGAAGAATACAGAAGGCAGGGTGATGAAGTGGTTAGGGACCAAAGCACAGTTAGAGGAAAGGAACAGCGACTGAGGAATTTTTGTAGTTGGAATTCTGTCCCATGCTGCAGATGCTGATGTCTTCCCCCAAGTCTTCTGAGAAATGGGATTTGAGTCATATCTCTATTCGTATGAGCAGATGTGACACCCTGAATTGCCCAAAATATCATTAATTGATAACTATCTGAACTGGTTCCCAGAGCCCTAAACTTTGTAAGATTACTACTGTATTACTATATTACTTATGAATGACATTTTCTTTGACTGGAGCTGGGAGGCTTCACATTGGGAACATAATTCAGAATAGCTCACAGAAGATGAGATATATCTGTATATTTAAGGAAATTCATCGTTTTAATCCTATGACATATGTTGGGAATAAGGGTATACACAATATCGATGTGTTTGATGAATGTGTCACTAGCTGTCATTCATTCTAGAAATCATCCATTACTTGACCCTTCCAGAATACTTTTTTTGAGACAGGGTTTCTCTGTGTATCCCTGGTTGTCCTGGAACTCACTCTAGACCAGTCTGGCCTGAACTCAGAGATCCTCTGCCTCCTCAGTACTGGGATTAAAGGCATGCACCACTATTGCTGGGTTTAACATTCTTAATATATCTAAACTTTTATAGAAAAGATGTGGTTGGCTGTAGACTCTGCCCCCGTCCATTAATCTTTAGGCCCTAACTGCAAATATTATGGGATATGGGAAAATGTGTCTTTGTAATCATGAGTTTGGGATCTTAAGGGAGAGAGATTATCCTAGATTATCTAGTGAGTTCTAAATGTTACATATACATACTTGATAAGATACTCAGAAGAGGGGGGCAGGAAGAGAGTGGGGGTTATGACAGGGCAGAGAAAGATTTAAAGATATTGGCATCGAAGACTGGAGTGATGTAGGCTTGAAGGACATTAAGCCTGGACCCCTTTCTCATATTCAAGAGCTCGTAAAACCAAGGAGTGAAAATTAACATTCTAATTTCTGCTTGGAAGAATGTGGATCGAGTCACATTACTGGTCCAAGGAGGAGGCATGAGTCAACATCCTGAACTGCGCAGAAGGTCATTAATTCATACCTGTTTCCTAAAGCCCAGAAGCTTGTAGGATTACTATCTAGCAGGAGGCTAGAAGAGTATACACCATTGCCCTTCCTGTGACAGTCAATCACCTGGACAGGAAAACACTAGTCTAGGGACTTTAGAAATATAAAGGAATATAAAGTAACATGAAGTGTACTTATTAGTATTAGTCTATTTAAAATGTAGATGGAACAACAGCCTCTTTTGTTGTTGCCCACTCCTATCTGTCTCTATAGAGGGTGCTCTGTTTTACGCTCTAGTAAATTCTGCCTATCTTCTAAATGTGCAACCTGTCTAAACTCTTTTGAGGGAGATCACAAGGCCTGGGGCGTGGAAGGGAGGCCAGAGCAAGATCCTGTGGCAGTACAATAACAGGAGGAGAGAGGCTGAAGATGCTGGTTTGGAAGATAGAGTCATAGAGTCACAAACCAAGGAATGCCAGGTGAGAACACAGGCTGGAAGAGGCAAGTAATGGCTTCCCTTCCAGATTATCCTGCAGAAGTACAGGCATGCTGACACTTTAACTTTGGTCCAGTGGTGCTGATTTTGGACTTCTGGCTTCTAGAACTCTGGGAGAATAAATTTCTGAAATTTTATGTCATTAAAATGTGGTAATTTAGCCGGGCGTTGGTGGCGCATGCCTTTAATCCCAGCACTCGGGAGGCAGAGGCAGGCGGATCTCTGTGAGTTCGAGGCCAGCCTGGGCTACCAAGTGAGCTCCAGGAAAGGCGCAAAGCTACACAGAGAAACCCTGTTTCGAAAAAAAAAAAAAAAAAAGTGGTAATTTATTACCATACAAAGAGATTGGTAGTTTTTAGAATGAGAAATGTTCACTTCCGGTCAACATAGATATCTTAGATCTTTAGGATTTCTATAACTAAATATACTATAGGTTAAGTGACTGATAAGGCAGCTATATTTATTTGTCATAGTTCTGGGGGGCTGGGAGTACAAGATTAAGGCACTAGCAAATCAGGGTGCTATCAGTGTGGTATCTGCTGAGTGTTACTTACTGGTTCATACACATGTCTCATTGGTGGAAGGGCCGGGCGACAGTTACTGTTGTCTCTTTTATAAACACTTTCTGAATGGTCTAATCTCTGCCTAAAGGCCCTATCTCCTGATACCATCACTCTGTGAGTTAAGATTCTAACAAATTATGGGATGTGGTATACACATATTCAGTATTTAGCATTTACAGATGTGATTTACATCCCTACCTGAGACAACTAAACATGGGGAAAATATATAAATCAGTAGTTCTCACGACATCAGACATCAGGAAATGAAGGTGACTGATGAGAGAGAGGAAGTGAATGATAGGTCTTACACTGCCTCAGCTTACCGCCTGGAGAGAGTTTCCAAGTTATGCAAAGAGAAGTACTTACCCTAAGCCTAGCAAGACCTATAACTTAAGAGGTGGAGATGGTTGTTCAGGTAGGTTGAAAAAGATAGAATTCCCTGGAAAGAGTAGTGAGTTTTCAGTAGATGATGATCTGCAAATGGCTGAGCAATCTATCATGGTGTGTGTGTGTGTGTGTGTGTGTGTGTGTGTGTGTGTGTGTGTGTGGAGGAGGAGGAGGAGGAGGAGGAGGAGGAGCACCTTAAAGATTCTGAGGAGAAAAAAATAAAAGTTCATGGTGGGCATGGAATAAAATCTCTTTCAAAACAGCAATAATGGAAAAAAGCTCATACATCATGGGACTTTGGTTCAAATATTTGTAAGGAAAAGAATCAAAATAATCTATCTGATCAGATCATAATACACCAAAACTACCCAAATAAATAGAGATTGAACAATATACTCCCGAATATTCCTTAAAGAAATCATGGAGGAAAGAAATGAGCTCCTAGAATTGAGAGGAAGAGAAAGAACAACTTCCCAGAATCATTTGGATACATCTAAGAAAACTGTTTATAACTGTGAGTGCTTACAGTTCCTGAGAAACAAGAACAATCCAAATCCAAAGGCAGGAAATGGCAAGAAATAACTAAGATTGGGACAGAAATTAGTAAAATGGAGACTAAAGAACAGTGCACAGAATCCATCAAATGTAGAGTTGATTTTGAAATAAAATTGAGATTGGCACCCTGACCCCTGGAGAGCTAACCAAAAGAAAGGATCCAAATTGATGAAATAGGAGATGAAAAATGGGTAGTTAATAAGATTCCCAGGAAATAATTATTAGGGAACACTTCAAAAATTTATATTCCAAAAAACAAAAATCTAGAAGAAATAGAAAAAAATCTTTGGCACATGTGATCTATCAAAATTAAGTCAAGAAGCTATAAATATACAACACTTACAATCAATAGTTTTTTTCTATATATAACACCTATAATGAATTCATTGAGAAAGCTATCTTGGAAAATCCCCATAATAACCACAAAATAAACAATACAGGAATAAACCCATCTAAGGATGTGAAAGACCATTACAATGAAAACTTGGCCTTAAAGAAATTGAAGGCAGTTGGAGAATTGGAAAGACCACCTGGGCTCATGGATTAGCAGAATTAATATGAAAATGGCGATTCAAACACAAGCAATGTACGGACACAATTCAATAAAAATCCCAGTGATAGTGTCCAGAGAACTAGAAAAGCAATTTCTAAAATGCTTATGGAAGCATAAACAGAATAAGGCTCTGAAGAGCTAAAGCATCCTTACAAGAAAGAGCAATGCTGCATATTTCTCAAATTCTATTACAAGGCCATAGCATCACCAATAGCAAGGTGTTGGCACACAAACAGTCATGGAGATCACTAAGCTAGAGAACCACAAAGAAATCGATAGTGGATGCTTTCTATTTTTTTTTTTTTTTTTTTTTGGCAAGTGGTAGAAAACGCAAACTGTAGAAAAGGTAATAACCTTAACAAATAGTGCAAAATTGGATGAGGACAGGAAGAAAGGTAAAATTCGATCCAGATATCTCCTCCTGCATACATATACTCAAAATGTACCTAACGCCTTAATATAAGACTGGAAACTCTGAAACTGTTGGAGAAAAACATGAGCAAATACTTCAAGATGCAGGCATAGGCAAGGATGTTCTGAACTGGACTCTGAACAGCACAGTGATGACCATAACCCCTGACAAGTGTGGTTCAGTGAAATGAAGAAGCTTCTACACAGTAAAACTAACAATGACCAGAGTCAAGAGAGAGCCTATGGAATGGAAAAATACCTGTTCCCAACTATGCATCGGACAAGAAATCCATACCCAGGCTGCCTAAAAAACTGTAAAATTAAAGACTTCAAAAATCTTCGAATTAATAAATGGGTTCAGGAACTGAACAAACATTTCTCAAAGATGAAATACAAATGGGTAATAAATACTTGGAAAAGTGTTCAATGACCTTAGCCATCAGAGAAATGCAAATTAAAACACATTTGAGATTCCATCACTTGCTCTCATCAAATATCATGAAAAAGTGCTGGAGAGGGTGTGAGGGAAGAGAACATAAGGCCCTCGAAAACTTTGAAATTAGTACTATTGTATGACTCACCTGTACTAGATGGACTCTAACTCATGCATTTTTATAGCTGTAGTAGTCACTATAGTGAAAAAAACAGAACCAGTCTAGATGTTCAAGAGATGAGTGGGCAAAGAACATGACTTTCATGTACAATGAAAGCAGAGCATTTGCAGGAAAATGGATGCCTTTGGAGATCACTATACTTGGCAAAATAAGCCAGACTCAGACAAATACCACAATTCCTCTACTGTGCAGAGTTGAAATGACATATGTGTGTATGGATATCTATTTTTAGGTTATGAAGCTAGAAAGGGGGTCTTGAAGGGGAGGAGATCTAAAGGGAGGTGGGAGCTAGGACAATAGTGTACACATAACAGATAAACTAATAGAAGGACCTCTTGGAAGAAGAAAGAGAGTCAGCTGGAGGAGGGAAGGGCCATGGGGAGGGTAGTGGAGTAGAGGGATGAATGATATGTCTGAAGATTCTGTTCCATTGCATGCTAACCTAAAAAGTCATTAAAAACCAAGCACAATTGTTTAGGAGTTTTCCCTGTAAAGGCAAAGTTAACTTTAGACCACATGATGCTCTCAGTTTTCCAAACAAAGCTTAAATAGAAGATACAAGAGGACAAAAATAATAATGATAATGATTAATAATAATAATAATAATAATAATAATAATAATAATAATAATGCCAAGTGTGTGTGTGGGGGGGAACCTAACTGCATCCTAGAGTAAAGTTCAAGGCTATTTATGAAAATACAGACTCATGCAGCATTTGGCAAGATTGTTGTTTCTTCCCTCTATTCTTCAGATGAGCCTCCACCTCCCATGTCCCCCGCCCACTGCAGAACCAAAGAGGAATCTGCTGGAGGGAAGCCACACACTGACAGAAGATGACTTACCTTTAGAACACATTTCCTGGTTAATAAAATCGACTAACATTCTCTTCATTTGTTTTGGCTTCAGCTGCCCTGCAGGGTTTTAGAAGAACTGGACTCACAGAGGTGATGCACTTTGGCAGTGATTGAGAAGAGCGACACTTTATTCAGCCATTTATTGGTATTGGGGTGGAAGATGCCCTAGTACAGCATTCTCATTTCCTTTTATTATTTCGATTCAATGACCATGCCGACCATCTGTCTTCATAAGAAAAACTTAACGGGGAAGGCTGAACAATTCCAAAGCAATGAGGATCTTGTTAAAGATCTATCAGTAAAACACAGGCTGCATTAGTAAAACCGAAATGAACGCGAGTCAGGGAAGTCTGCAGAGGTGTGGTCATCATCTAAGAATGCTACTTGGCTAACTTAGTGACTTGCTTGAAATTCATTTCAATAATAAGGAAGAGAGGGCCGTTCGAGACAGTTTGAGTAGAGTGGCTTTCAGCAGGTAGACAAGATCCATCTACCCGTGCTGTCTAAGGAGATGTGAGGACAGATACTGAAATTGGGAAGAGAGAATGGGGTTCAGAAGAGGGGCAGAGCCCAGATAGCACTGATCCAGCTGGCTGGGAATCCTTGCATTATCACGTTTTAGCACTGTGCTCTGGACCATTCATTTAATTTTGTTGCGTCAGTTTCCTCAGATATACAATGAAGGCACTAGTATGCAGTATAGACACAGAATAGTCAACACAGAGCTTGAGTCCATTAATAAATGTTATTTAAGAATAGTCAGTAAGACAGAACTAATAAAGATACATATTAGCTGATGTCTTGGAATGGTATAATAATAAAAGATAAAAAGTTTCAATGGCACCTCATGCCAATTTACTGACATTTCGTAATTCAGATTCTTTTGGAATTTGACTTTATTAAATATGAGAGTATAAATAAACCAGGAGGGGCAATCCTGGTTGAAATGATTTTCTTAATTCTTTTATGGATTTACCTTTAAAAAAATGAACCTTATGTCACGTAGGCATATAGACATCAGGATCTTAGGGTTTGCCCTTACAGAAAAATACTGGTACATAGGTTAAGAGTGATTCATCACAAACACTGGGTTTATTCACAGCAGATATTTTAATCCAGATTAAAACCATGAGAAAGTAAGTATGAAAGATCTGAATGGAACGAATCTGGACTCCTGGCTCTGTGAAGATTTACCAAACTTCCATGAGAGCCGACTATGACTGGTAAATGCCAATTTGTAATGTTACTGGCGTAGAAACAGGAAAGAGGAAAGTCTGATTTGGTTGCATCTCAGTATGATTTTTCTAAAGCTCTTACAAAACCCACTAAACATTAGAGCAATTGAGTACGTGGAGACTCTTTCCCGTTCAACATAAAATGGCGGACTGGAGAATAAAGGAAGCCTGTCCGTCCCCCTGTCCACACTGGTGGGCTAAAAAGCTTCCAATGTACTCACCTTAGAGAGTCAGATGAACTATAGTGACTGCTACCTCCTTCCAAACCTTTGCTTACTGGAAAATCCTTTTGAAGAGAGAGAGAGAGAAAGAGAGATGGAGACACAGAGAGAGACAGAGATTGTCTGGGAAAGTAGAAAGGTTGGCTGGGGAGAATGAAAAGGATGATAAATTTATAAGTTGCTAACAAGAGATTTATGGTTTCTTTCTTTCTTTTCTTTTCCTTTTCTCCCCCTGCCTCCATCCCCCATCCCCCAAACAGAATTTCTCTGTGTAACACCTCTGGCTGTCCTGGAACTTTCTTTGTAGACAGGCTGGTGTAGTAGAATATTATTTTAAGGTGTGTTGCTTTTGTTTATATTGCATTTGTTTAACTCTGTGAAGCTGTGTTACTGTGCCTGTGTAAAACACCTGATAGTCTAATAAAGAATCGAACAGCCAATAGCAAGGCAGGAGAAAGGATAGGTGGGGCTGGCAGGCAGAGAGTATATATAGAAGGAGAAATCTAGGAAGCGGGAATTGAAAAGGAGGAGCCAGAGAAAGAGGAAGACATCAGGGGCCAACCACCCAGCCACATAACCAGCCACAGAATGAGAGTAAGATTTACGGAAGTAAGAGAATGGGAAAAGCCCAGAGGCAAAAGGTAGGTGGGATAAGTTAAGAAAAGCTGGCTAGAAACTAAGCCAAGCTAAGGCCGGGCATTCATAATTAAGAATAATCCTCTGAGTATAATTTATTTAGGAGCTGGGTGGTGGGCCCTCCCAAAAGAGCCGAAGAGCAGAAAACAGTAGGCTGGCTTCAAATTCACAGAGATCTGCTTGCCTCTGCCTCCTGAGTGCTGGTATTAAAGGCGTTATAGCTTCCTAAAATAAGAGGGAGACACGATTTATCAAGCCAAGAACCAGGATGTGTATTATCCATCAGGGAGTACTATGTGTAGACCCGAGGTAGAGGATGCAAGCCATGGCAGCACACCAATGAGAGCAGGATGGAGACATCTTAGCGATAACAAGACAGTTTGGCCAGATGAAAGTTTATCATCTATTTAGTGAGCCAGGAAAGTTAAAGTACATGACATAGTTACATCTACGGGGAGAAGTTCTAGAAGTTGAGATTAGTGAGGCTTAGGGAGACTGGGGGCTGTCCACTTTCCAGACCTTGATTATTACATCTAGGTCACAGAAATTCTGGACCCACAGTAACTTTTATTTACTTTGCTCTAATGAGCAACCTTTACGATCATGCGAATACCCTTTTCGTCACCAATGTTTACTCTCCAAATGTAAAAGAAGCTTCTGTAAAGTGTGCCGCTATGTCCTCATTAGAATGGCTCCTTTTAAAACCTCATGAAACTACAACTTCCACACATTACTGGGCATAGACTCTTGGGGCAAATATCTCAGAGTTTCTTATAGAGTGAAATATCTACTTTCCACTTGACTTAAGAATTTATTTTTAAAATTCACTTATTTTAATTTTTGAAATTAGCATGCAAACCATTAGTATTAGCTTTCATTATGCCCTTTTGTACATGAGTTGTTCTGATTCTGTTCCCCTCTCTCCCTTGTCCCCCTACCCCTTTGTATCCTTCCGTCCTCAGTAGCCCTTTCTAGTTCTTTAATATCTCTTTCTCCTGTTATGTGAACTCCTTCTCACACATATATTAAAAACTAGTACCTGAATATTAGGTTAAACATGTGGTATTGTCTTTTTTTGTATCTGCAACACATCCCCTTAATCTAATCCCCAGATCCATCCATTTTTCTTAAATTTTTATTTCATTTTTCTTCACAGCTAATAAAATTCCTTCCAGTATAGGTACCATGTTTTTATTATCCATTCGTCTGTTGATGGATAGATGGCTAGGCGTGTTCTCATTGCTTGTTATTGTGACTAGAGCATCAATAACCTGGATGTACAAATATCTTTTGGGTAGAATACAACCCTTTGAGTACACACCAGTGGTGTATCTGGGTCATCAGGCCGTTCTATTTTCAATATTTTGAGAAACTTCCATTTTTGGTAATCAAAATGCTGCTAATAATTTACACACACACACACACACACACACACACACACACACACACACACCCACACACCCCTACCTTATCAACATGAAGGACTCCTCTTTCCCCACATTCAGGCCAGCATTTCTTGTTTTTTTTTCTTGATAATAGCTATTCTAACAGGCAACAGATGGAATCTCAAAGTCCTTTTAATTTGCATTTTCTCAACAGGGAAGGATGTTGAGCTCTTTACAAAATATTGATTGGCCATTTGTGCTTCTTCTTTCATAAAACATCCATTTAGCTTACCCCGATATCTGGCTCTGGGTCTTTATTAAGGCTAATTAGGATTCGTGCAACAAATTAGCCCATTTATTGATTGGCTAGTTATTGATTAATTTGGGGTGCTTAATTTTTCACAGTTCTTTACATATGGTAGATGTTAGTTCCTTGTTTGGGGTAGAGCTACTCCCACTCTGAAGGCTGTCTCGTCATTCTGCAAAGAGTGTTCTTGGCTGTACAGAAGCTTCTGATTTCGTGTAATCCCTTCTCGAGACCATGTATTGTTAGCATCTTTTTCAGGAAGGTCTTGCTCCTGTTTATCTCTTAAAGCAGTTTCAGCCTTTCAGGCTTTAAGTTAAGGTATTTGATCCTTCATGAATTGATTTTTGTTTAGATGAAAGAAATAGATAAAATTTTATTCTTTATGTGGGAATCCAGTCTTGTCAGTATGGACTGTCTTTTCTTTCCAGTGTCTGTGCTTGGTATTCTTGTCAAATATTAGGTGATTATGTCTGTGTGACTTTATTTATGGGTCATCTGTTGTGTTCCATTGGTCTACGTATCTGTTTTTGCACCAGTGCCATGCTGTTTTTGTCAGTATGGCTCTGAAGTATAATCTGAGGTCAGGCTTTATGGTGTCACCAACATTTTTTTTTTCTGCTTAGAATTGCTTTAGTTATTTGAAGCCTTTTATGTTTCCATAGAAAACTTTGGATCAATTTTTCTTGAAGTTTTGATAGGAAATGAATGTCTAGGTTACACATGGCTCTTAGAAATTGGCTCCTTCTTGTTAAAAATAAACACCAACAAGTCCAGTTTATGGTACAACTGGTGCTTACGCAGAATCCAGTTTGGTATAGCCAGCTGGATGGTCTCAGGGAAGACCCTGCTGGAACCACATTACACAGAGGTGAAATTCCAGCACATTTTTTTTACAGATACAAGAGAATGGCTGGTTTATATAATGGGAAATAGATGAAACATAACACTTGGGGATTCATTTAATTCTAAACGAAGAGAACCCAAGAGAATCCACCAAATGACAATTTTCCTGGAGACAGGGCAGGCTTATCGCACTCTAATTTGTGTTATTGAATAAGAGCAAGACACAAATGCCCATAAGTGATGAAAATGGCTGTCTCAGCTTCTGGTTCCTGTAATGAAGTTAAGTTGCAAAATGAAATTTTCATTATAGTGTTTCTTTGACTCATCCAACAGGCATTCTAAGCACATCAAATGGAAACTCATTATAGTATACTGTGTTTATTCCCTTTTCTTCATATTACCCAGTATTGTTTTTCAGTTTGCGTGACTCAGCCTTGTTTTGCAAAGAAAAAATATAAACTTTAGCAGATAGTCAAGTCATAAAGGAAAAATCATTGTAACTGCAGCAGAGCCCACTCAGTTATAAACAATACTAATATTTGGTAAACTTTATTTCAGATGCATTTTAAAACACACAGACAGGCAAAAAATAAATAATTTAGGAAAATGAGGCTATATGGCATATGTTTGTTTAAATAAAGTTTTCCTTAAGTTTCACTGGATTTTATGAGACAGTAAAATTAAACTGAAAGATAGTAATATGTTTCATGCTGTTCAACATTTTCTTTCTTAAGGCATTCCCATACAGCTAAGAAAAGATTTGGAAACATTAAGATGTGAATATATATATATGCATCCCCCCCCCATGTATGTAGAGGCCAGGTAGTTCACATGTACACACAGCTGACATGGTGCATGTATACATGTATGCTTGTTTGTTTTAAAAAAAAAAAAAAGGTCTCTTTGAAGCTGGACTCTTAGAATTCTCCCATAAATTGGGTGTGAGCATCTAGCAAAAGGAAGCATTAAATCAAAGATTCTGTTGAAAATGTAGAGACATCATTGTAATTTCTTTATGGTTATTGCTTTGTAGAAATAATAATAGTCTAAGAATAGTCTGATTTTTTAAACTATAAAATAGCTTGTTTTACTAGTATCAAAGTTTATATAATTTTTCTAAGGACTTGCCACTCAGTAACTTGATCAGTGTTTCAAGGTTGATTATCTTGTCTTTTTCTTAGCAGGTAGTATAACTTTACAGAATGTAAGTTCAAAGTTTGCTGGTTTTATTAAAAACCCTGGTGTATTTAAGATGTCAATACAATGTTAGTAGTCTTTGTCACATTCTAGGAGGCTTTTTTTCTGTTTGTATTTGGTTTCAATTTTTTATCTGATGTGCTACTCAATTATAATGTCTTTTTTAAGTTTGAGGATATATTGTATTGATAGCTTTCCTGAAAGAACTATCTTTGCTTTCCTCTATTAGAACACTTGGTTATGGCTGCGTATTATTTCTATATACTGCTAGGTTTAATTTGCCTATACTTCAGAGTTTTATGTACATTTATGAGTGGAACTTAGAAATGTTAATCAATACTGGCAATAAACATGGACCTGTGGAGAGACTCATGTTTACTCCATAAGGGTGAAGAAGTTGAGTTCCAATCCTTAGTAGCCACATACAAATCCAGCATTGCCTCCTGTGTCTGTAACTCCAGCACTGAGTGAGTGAAGATGGGTGAATGGAACTAACTGCCCAGCCAGTCTTGCCAAATTGAGGATCTCCAGGTTCAGTGAGTGACAATATCTCAAAAAAGTAATGTGGATCCAGAGCAGGCCCCATGTCCAGGATTAGTCAGCTGCTGTGCCTCCATGAATGGAAATGGCCCACATAGGCCCATAGGGAGTAGCACTATCAGGAGGTGTGGTCTTGTTGGAGTAGGTATGGCCTTATTGGAGGAAGTGTGTCACTGGGGGTAGGCTTTGAGTTTCAGAAGCTCAAGCTAGGTCCCTTGTCACTCTCTCTTCCTGCTGCCTGCCAATCCAGGTGTAGAACTCTCAAGTTACTTCTCTAGCACCATGTCTGCTTGCATGCCACCATGTTTCCCTTTGTGATAAGGGACTAAACCTGTAAGCCAGCCCCAATTAAATGTTTTCCTTCATACGAGTTGCCATGGTCATGGTGTCTCTTTGCAGCAATAGAACACAGACCAAGACAGCAGGCAACACAAACTGTCCATAGACTTAGAGAAAGAAAAGAGGTGGTATCTCAGAGTCGTTTTGATTTGCATTTCTCTGATGATTAAGGATGTTGAGCATTTCTTTAAATGTCTTTCAGCTATTTGAGATTCTTCTTTTGAGAATTCTCTGTTTAGCTCTTTAGCCCATTTTTTAATTGGATTGTTCAGTATTTTGATGTCTAGTTTCTTGTGTTCTTTATATACTTTGGGGATCAGTCCTCTGTCAGATGTGGGGGTTGGTGAAGGTCTTTTCCCATTCTGTAGGCTGTCTTTTTGTCTTATTGACCATGTCTTTTGCCCTGCAAAAGCTTCTCAGTTTTAAGAGGTCCCATTTATTAATTGTTTCTCTCAGTGTCTGTGCTGCTGGTGTTATATTTAGGAAGTGATCTCCTGTGCCAATGCGTTCAAGAGTACTTCCTACTTTCTCTTCTATTAAGTTTGGTGTAACTGGATTTATGTTGAGGTCTTTGATCCACTTGGACTTGAGTTTTGTGCATGGTGACATGTGGTGGTATTGTGTTCCCCAAAATATTGTGTACCTTAATAAACTTATCTGGGGTCAGAGACGGAACAGCCACAATATTAAATATGAGGATAGGCAGTGGTAGCACACGCCTTTAATCCTAGCATTCCAGAGACAGAAATCCCTCTGGATCTCTGTGAGTTCAAGGCCACAGTGGAAATGGCCAGGCATGGTGACAATGCCTTTAGTCCCAGAAAAAAACGAGACTTTAATCCCAGGGCGTAGTGGTAGAAAGCAGAAAGGTATATAAGGCGTGAGGACCAGAAACTAGAAGCATTTGGCCTGGGTAAGCATTTGGCCTGGTTAAGCATTTGGCCTGGTTAAGCATTCAGGCTTCTAGCAGCAGTTCAGCTGAGAGTCATTCAGATATGAGGACATAGAGGCTTCCAGTCTGAGGAAGCAAGACCAGCTGAGGATCTGGCGAGGTGAGATAGCTGTGGCTTATTCTGTCTCTCTGACCTTCCAGTGTTCACCCCAATACCCGGCTCAGGTTTGATTTTATTAATAAGACTTTTAAGATTCATGCTACAGTGACAGATATGGATCTATTTGTAATCTTGTACATATTGACATCCAGTTATGCCAGTACCATTTGTTGAAGATACTTTCTTTTTTCCATTGTATAGTTTTGGCTTCTTTGTCAAAAATCAGGTGTTCATATGTACGTGGATTAATGTCAGGGTCTTCAATTCGATTCCATTGGTCTGTATGTTGGTTTTTATGCCAGTACCAAGCTGTTTTTATTACTATAGCTCTATAGTAGAGTTTGAGATCAGGGATGGTGATGCCTCCAGAGGTTGCTTTATTATACAGGATTATTTTAGCTATCCTGGGTCTTTTGTTTTTCCATGTGAAATTGAGTATTTTTCTTTCCAAGTCTGTGAAGAATTGTGTTGGAAACAACCTAGATGCCTGTCAACTGAAGAATGGATTAAGGAAATGTGGTATATATACACAATGGAGTACTACTCAGCAGAGAAAAACAATGACATCATGAAATTTGCAGGCAAATGGATGGAACTAGAAAATATCATCCTGAGTGAGGTAACCCAAACCCAGAAGGACAAACATGGTATGTACTCACTCATAAGTGGATACTAGATATAAAGCAAAGAACAATCAGACTGCAACCCAGAGAACCAGGGAGGCTATATAGCAGGGGGACCCTAGGATGACTGTGGCTTATAAGTTTTGGTTTTACTCAATTACTGGGTAAGCCTCAATGAAACATTTCACTATTAGGATAAGAATTTGTACTGTATCAAGCTGATAATAGAAAAATAAATAAATAAATAAATAAATAAAAATGAAAAAAAAGTTAAAAAAAAAAGAAAAGAGAGAACATGAAGTTAGGTGGGTAGGGAGATGGGAGGATCTGGGTGGAGTTAGGGGAGGAGAATAAAAATGATCAAAGTACAGGGTCCATGTAGATGTCTGTGATCTGTGCTGCTGCCGGGAGAGGCTATGCTGATGTCTGTGCTGTCTCCAGGGGCCATGTTGATGTTTGTGGTTCATGTTCCCACTGGAGGCTATGTTTATGTCTGTGGTCTGTGCTGCCTCCTGAAGTCATGTTGGTGTTGCTTGTTCATGATGTGTGTGTGTGCTGATGTCCATGGTTCATGTTACCCCCAGAGGCCATGTTGATGTTTGTGGTTTGAGTTCCTGCTGGAGTCTATGCCTACCAACATGGTCTGTGGAAACCATGTGGAAGCCCATGATCCATGCTGCAGCTGAGTATTGTGGGCAAGGAAACTTCTGTTGCAGTGGTATCAATGACTCCAGACTCATAACTGAGAATGAGAGACATTGAAGACTTATGCCACACCCCATCTCCAAACAGTCTAGACAGAAAGCCATTGAAGAGACTCCTTAAAAATTGTGATAAAGATGCTGAAATGTAGCTCTTCACAGTAGATGGCTTCTGGTGGGGGGATGGGAAAAAACTTGCTTATCTTTAAGGGCCTGGCTGCTGTGAGTTTGATCATGCTCCAATGAGTACTTGGGCAACACAGATTTTACTTGGTGTCTTTATTTTTATTAGCTGGCAGTGGTAGGGGGCAGGGAGGGCACATGAATGGGAGGGTGAACCTGGGAGGAATGGGAAGCATGTGTGATCGGGTGCATTGTATGAAATTCCCAACCAATTAATAAAAATATTATGTTGAGAAAAAAAAAGATGGTCAAAATACATTGTATGAAAGTCTTAAAGAATTAATGAAGACATTACTAAAAAAATAAGATGGAGAGTAACTGAGGAAGACAGCTGACATTGACCTCTGGCCTCTACATGCACACATACATTCATATATATGTGCACACACTTAATCCACCTCACGAAATACTGACATTAAAGAAGTATTAACTATAAATAGCAATCTTCTTCACTGTCATCTGAAACTATTATAATAAAATTTGAATTTTTTAGAAATGGCCTACTATCTTAGGGTTTCTATTGCTGTGATTAGAAACTATGACCAAAAGTAACTTGGAGAAGAAAGGGTTTGTTTCAGATCACATGTCCAGATTACAGTACATATGAAGGGAAACCAGGACAGGAACTCAAATAGGGCAGGAACCTGGAGGTAGGAACTGAACCAGAGGCTGTGGAGGAGTGCTGCTTACTAGTTTGCTCTTAGTAGCTTGCTCAGTCTGCTTTCTTATAGCATCCAGGACCACTGGCTCAGGGGTGGCACCGCCCACAGTGGGCTGTACTCTCCCTTCAATCACTAATTGAGAAAATGCTCTAAAGGCTTGCCTACGGGTCCATCTTACAGAATCATTTTCCGAATTGTGGTTCCCGCCTCTCAGATAACTCCACCCTGTGTCTAATTGACAAAAACCACAACAAAAAACCAAGTAGAACATTTACAAGTCCCACCCATAAAAATTCACTGAGACAAAACATTGTAAAGTGACAGATTAAAAAATCACTTCTTCAGTGTTTTCTTTATTGTTCCTGTCATTTTCTTCCACTTTGGGGACTAGTTTTTGCCTCCTTCTATTTTACTTGAAATTCGTCCATTTCTCCTAGTTTTTCAAAACTGTTGATGCAGAACTTAGGTCATATTCTCATCTACCTTTGACCTCTTAATGTCGTCACAGTCACACCTAATTTTGTTCATTTTTAATCATTCCCCCTTTATTAACAGGGCTCACAATACTAATTTATTTTTTTCCCTTATTAGAAGCAACTTACCTTTTATTTTTATTATTTATATTATTTCCTTAATTCATAACTTAGCCTTCTCCTATCTACTTACTTCCTTTATTGTTGGAATTCCAATTTATTATTTTGGAAACTTAAATTATTCCTATTATTACTGTTTTTTTCTTGTATGTTTTAGTTTCTGGCTGGAGTAATGAACAAAAGTTATGCTTATTTTAGATACAGCTTATGAATGACTTGTTTTCATAATATTTTACTTTTTGCTTTTGTTTCTTTTTTTAATTCTGCAGGCTTAATTTATTATTATCTTGTGTAACTTCTTTCAACTACTTAATCTCTTTATTGAATTCCTTTTAAAGAATTAGTTAGGTTTCTACAATTTCTTTGAGACTATAAACAACCATCATGCTAAACACTTTTAGAATTTCTACCAGGAAAGTCCTTCTATAAATGTCTGTCTATCCAACTGAACCAAGCTCATGGGAACTCACAAACTATAGACCAACCGTTGTGGAGCATGCATGGGACTGGACTAGGCCCTCTGCATATGAGAGACAGTTGTGCAGCTTGGTCTGTTTGAGAGGCCCATGGCAGTGTGTGGGAGTTTGTGGGAGTCCAGCTCTGACCTGCTCCCACCTTTTGAAGGGGTCTTAGGTGGAGGAGAGAGGAGTGAGGAAATATCAGATAGAAAGAGAGACCTAGAGGATGAGAAGGAAGACAGAAACAAAGGATAGCTTCAGGAGGGCCTGGGTCAACACTCCATAGCCTCATCCTTTATTGAAAAGGGCTTTTTATAACATGCTAAGGAGAGGGGCAATAGACCTCCCCCTTGCATGATCAAAACACGGTACAGCCAAGTTTAGACCCTTCAAAACACCTGGTAAATATGCCTGTGGCCAAATCATCCATTATGCAGCCCTGGTGAGTAAAGTAAGCTCAGATTCTCTGACCCTGAGTAAGTTCTCACTAGGAAGCCTCTGTGGGCTCCCACAGTAGTGGGAGCAGGATCCATCCCTGCTGCATGAGCTGGTCTTTTGGAGCCCATTACCTATGGTGGGAGGCCTTGCTCAGCCTTGATACAAGGGGGGGGGAGGGGCTTGGTTCTACCTCAATTGAATATACCAGGCTTTTCTGACTCCCCATGGGAGGCCTTACCCTTTTGGAGGAGGGGATGTAGTAGAATTGGGTCAGGAAGGCTGGGGTGGGGGAGAGGGAAGAGAGATGAGAGGGGGATCTCTGATTGGTATGTAAAATGAATTTTAAAAAGTTCTTAAATAAAAAAGTCTGTCTATTGAGTCCCGTGTCCGTCCGTCCGTCCGTCCGTCC
>CABHPR010147936.1:0-41810 GCA_902168415.1 Peromyscus melanophrys | reverse complement strand
GTTTTGTTTTGTTTTGTTTTGTTTTAAACCAGAGTTAGAAAGAGCTTTATTGGAAAGAAGAGGGGATAGGAGGGAGAAGCCAGGCCTGGCGGAGGGAAAAGAGTAGGAACAGAGAGATGAAACACAGGAAGAGACTTGAGCCTCCCTTTCATGGTACATTGTGGACAACTGAAATGACTCTGCCATAGGGTTCCTGCTTCAGTCCTGCCTTTCTTATTCCAGAATGCATTTGTATGGGAACAGTCAAGGATATTGTTCATGCCAACAGGTCTCAGCAACCCATCTCATGATTAGTAGCCAAGCATGTGATGGCTATCAACTTCTCAGGAAGTTTAGATCTTACTTCTGGCATGGTCATGGGACTGCATAATCACTTGTTTTATACTACACTATTAAAATTTTACTGGTTGACTGTGGAATTGATAGTTAGTAATTCTTTATTATTTCCCACAGAGCCTTCAAACAGTAATGTCTCTCTAGCAGAAGTATTGAAGAAGCAGGCAGAACAAAAGCTTGGGAAATACATCAACCAGTTCTTCAGCCTTTACTTGCTGAGAAATTGGGATTCCCTTGAGAATAAAGAGGAAAGGCAAACCACTTGTATGAAAGGAAAATAACTTATCAGGATTGATTTTGTTGTTATTTCGAGTCTTAGAGAGCTATGCCTCATTTATATTTATATTTTTCTGGTTAAAATGTTTCATATAATCAAGGTGATATTTATTCATATCTGGCATTTGGGTCATTGTTTCTCTAAGTGGAGATTTAGTGGATGACCTGGGTGATCTGTTTCAACATTTATAACCAAAAGTCTGCATCTGTTTTCAGAAGTAAACAAGTTGAATTGTCCTACTGAGCAGACTTGAGACATCGCTGTGATGTAGGCAACTGGCACAGAGATGAGCCTTGAGATCAAATGAGCAAGGTGCATGCTGTTGGCCCTCAGCTCCAAATCTGTCTGCCTGTGCTTTGTTTGGTAGTACTGAGTCTGCGACTCTGCAAAAATAAAATTCTCTGTTGTTTCTTATTTTTGTGTGAGGACTGACTACAGAAAGTATGGAGAAGAAGATAACAGGGCTAGAGCATTTCCTATCCCTACCAATGTGCTAACTGTGTCCTTGGTACCGGCAGCAGGCTTAGTTTAAGTTCCTAGCATCCATTCCCACATTCCAAAAATCATTTCCACCCTCACCCCTCAGATACAGTGGCATCCGCAGGCAGCAGCTACTCATTAGAGGTCTGACTCTAAGTAGTAACCCTGGCAGTATGTGTGGAAACACTGCATATCGATCTTAGGTAAAGTTTACCACTGTTTGAGGTTGGTAGTTTATGTCCAAGAGAGTATGGAACTCTAGAATAAGGTTAGTAAACATTAAGGAAAGAAGGGGAAGGGAGAGAGGGTGGAATTCTGATCCTACAATTCCCATTTGGATACTCTTTATCTGATACTGTTAAAAACACAGCTAACAAAAGATTACATTACATTTTGCTGTTAGCTACCGAAAACTGTACCGCTCGATGTCTGAAATGATATTTAACCTTGCTGTGAAACAAATACAACATGACATCTGATGGTGGAAACAGTAATACAGAGTGAGGAGAAGGCTCCCGCTTCAGAAACAAAATCCTCAGGCAAATAAATGGAAAGCATGAACAGCTTTGGTAATTTCATAGGCCATTTTCTACATGTGAACTACTGGACTAGACACTGGAGTCTGGCATTTGGCTAGGAAGCACCAGCCAGGTGGAGCCCACACCCAGGTGGAGCCCACACCCAGTTGGAGGCCGTCAACCCTAGGGCCTGACGTACTTATAAGGTTGACATTATTGTTGTTACCCTAGAACAAAGCATTTTAAGCAATACTTTTTCTTGGCTAGTTTTTTCTTTTTCTTCCATCTTTCCGTGTGTGCACACAGTAATTCTGCAAACCTAGGTTTTACAAAGTATTTTTCCTCTAATGATGAAAGTGTTATCTGCAGCTTTTAATCACCCTGGGATTTGTCAGATGGCAAATAATGATTTTTTACATAGCTAGTGAGGCTTGTCCTTGGTGTCTACATGCTCTTGTACTGAAGGGCAGTAGCTTGGAAAATTTTTAGTCTTGTACATAAACAGACAAAAATGTGTTTAATGGCCATTTGATGACTTTCCTTTTTATTAGTTCTTAGAGAATGTCATGCAATGTATTTTGATCATATTCACTTCCAAACTACTCCCAGATCCATGCCCCCCTCTTTTCTTTTTTAACTCATTAAGTACAGTTGGTGCAGCCAATATGTTCTCAGAAGTGTGGCCTTCCACTGGAGTGTAATTAACCCACTAGGGGCCACATCCTTAAAGAAAGCTGACTCTCCCTTGCCAGAGGCTATCAATTGACATAGTTCCTCTAGGAACTAGGGATGTGACTTTGTTCTCACCTCTCTTCTCCATGCTGGGATTTTGCCTGGCTTGAGCTTGTGCATGCTGTCACACACATTGTGACTTTTAATGGGCAGCTGCCCTACTATGTTTAAAACCACCCTTTCCTTGTAGTCACTCACTGCCTCTGGATCTTAGAATCGTTCTGATCTCTCTTCCACAATGGTTCCCGAGCCTTTGGAAGAAGAGTGTGGCATAGGTATCCCAAGTTTGGGTTGAACATTCTGTCGTCTCTTACTCTCTGTCCCTTGACCAGTTGTGTATCTGTTAGTCACCATCTGCTGCAAAAATGAGCTTTTCTGATGATGGTTAAGAGATGCAGGAAGCATGTAGGTGTTATTTATTAAGCAATGCAATGTTCTTTATTAAGTGGTGCTGTTTACCATGCGAGAAAAGCCACAAGGCACAACAAAACCCACTATAAGAGTTTATTAAGGGAAGAGAACAGAAGGGGTGTACATAGGCCTAAGGAATGACCGTGCAGGACGAGAGGGGAGGAATAGATGGAACCCGTTTTTATAGGTGCCTCCCTCACCCTGCCTGCTCTGCATATGCGCATATGGACTTACATAGCTATGCCATCCATGGCATAGATTGTGTGACCACACTGCACCCAGATTACATGATCATGCAGAGCACGGATTATGTAGAACATAAGGCCCTGGGATGACTAAGCATCTTGCCTGGCTACTGGACAGCGCATACATGCTCATGTAGCTGGTTGAGTGGCTAGGAATTCTAGCAGTTGGTACTTATGCTCACAGATGAGCATTAGGGAAACCAGGAATGTTAAATACTAAGGGTTGTCTCTTTAAAGGGAGAGATGTATAACCTGTTTTCTGCCCAGAAGGCTGGAAAATGGATGTGGTTAATAGCCTGGTGACCTCTATACTGTATGTATGGCCACACTGGCTCCCCCAGACTCTTATGTTTATCTTAGTCAATCTATAGTGCTGTCCTCCTGGAGACCCTTGTCATGAAAATGTTTACCTTGAGCATACTGCCTCAGTTAATGTATAGAATCCATCTTAATGGAAGATGCTACTTGTACTTTAAGAGTTTTCATGTAACCACATTTTAAGCTGTGTTGTACACACAAAATTGAATTCATCATCATGAGGAAACTTTTTCCCAACTTGTGCTGTTTTTAAGTATACCTAAAATAAATTGCCTGGTGTCAGACTTTTGAAGTTTGAGCCAGCACTGGCTACTGAGTCTTGTTGAACTGGACTGCCTTCTTTCCTCAAGCAGATTGTTACTCTTCTGGCCACAGTGTTTGCAGAGATCTCCACAGAGAGATGCACTAATCTGTGGGTATGATAATAAGTCATTAGAGTTGGTCTAAGGCCAGGTGGTAGTGGCACATGCCTTTAATCCCAGGACTCAGGAGTTAGAGGCCAGCCTGGTCTACAGAGTGAGTTCCAGGACAGAAAACAAAAACAAAAACAAAAACAAAAACAAAAACTGGTCTAAATAAATGGTCATTTAGTAGAATAATAGTAGTAGATCCTTCCCTACAGACGATGACTTGTCTAGCCCCAGGTTCTTGGACTGATAACTATGTTAGGTATGAATTCTATCTTGTGAAGTTGACCTTAAATGTTATTTATTAAGTGGTGCTGTTTACCATTTGAGAGAAGCCATGAGGCATAACAAAACCCACTATAAGAGTTTATTAAGGGAAGAGAATAGAAAGGGTGTGCATAGGCCTATGGAATGACCTTGCAGGAAGAGAGAGAAGGAGTATGTGGAACCTGCTTTTATAGGTCCTCCCCCTACCCTGCCCCACATATGCGCATATGGGCTTACATAGCTACGCCATGCATGTGCATAGATTACATGATCATGCAGTGCACAGATTATGTAAGACGTAAGGCCCTAGGATGACTAAGCATCTTGCCTGGCTACTGGACAGCTCATTCATGATCATGTAGGTTGGGGAGTCGTTAGGAATTCTAACATTAAATCCAATCAGAAAGTGGTTCATGTCACTATTATATCTTTGGGCATGTCTGGCCATGCTGGTCATGGTTATTGCTCACAGGTTCACAGGTGGGCAAGATTGATGATTACATTTCTCTTCCAGTAAATGTGCATAGTGTCTTCTAACACTATGAGCGCTGGCATAGTGAAGCTTCCAGGTCAGTACCAGCTTGGTTTCTCCATGTTCTATGATTCAAATATATGATGCCTTAAGCAATAAGATTTGACCGTCAAGTTCTGGAAGGTAACCAATCATTGGCAATAGGCTGTTATGTTTGGAGACCTATGGGACCTCACTGGCCAACAATTCCAAAAGAGGTAACCCATTTCTGGGCTTTTTCTGTGGTAGCCTGTGCTGTCTGATAAGGCCATTGGTATCTTGCTGGAAACCTGCTTCTATGGGGGTTCAGGTCCCAAAGAGGATGTATCGAGTTGTGTGTGGGGGGAGGAGGAGACAGGACTGACACAATCTGAGGATGAATCAGGATGGCAGCCCTAGAAGTTTATTGAAAAAGGCATATACATTTTGTACTCAATAGTTTAGCCACAGGCAAGATTGAAAGCAGATTCAGGGATGGAAGGCAGCCAATTAATTTCATTGTAGCACTTTCCGAGACAAGTTCAGCAAGTATCTAAATGCCTATTGTTCTGTTCAGTAGCTCCACCAGAAGCCCTCTTACATCAAGGAAGGGCCACAAGTTCCTCCCGTCAGAGATAAGGAGAATGACTCCTTTTAGAAAGCAAGAACTTTCCTCAAGGAGCAAGGGGGCATCTCTTCCTCGCCCATGCCACTGCATGACAGAATGTGGGGCTAGCCCTCCCACTCCAGCATATTCAGGGCCAGTTCACCTGCACCCCTGCCGGCAGGGACAGCTTTACTGTCCTGTCCTGGGGAGTTGCAGGGCCCACTCTCCAGAGTGGTGCAGTTGGTAAGGGGCAGGGAAAACTGGGCAGGCCTATCCTCACTGTTTTCAGTGGTAATAGGAGCCACGGACATGAACACAGACTGTAACTGCAATAAGACCACAGACATGGCCCCTGGCAGCAGGACAGGCCTGGACAACACCATGGCCTCAGGTGGCAGCACAGATCACTTAGATCATCATGGACCCAATAGCAGTATGGCCCTTGAACCCCCATATGGTCCCGGGTGTGGTCCCGAGCTTTCCACACTACCTTCAATGGTGGCAGGCATCTTGGATATCAGCACAGGTCCTGTCTGTGGCAGAGTCACAGACCCAGATGTGGCCCTGGCCGCAGCTCAGGCCTGTATGACGCTCTGGCCCTGGGTGGCAGTGCGTTTTATTCAGGTCTGTAGGGCCCAGCAGCAGCACAGCCCTCAGGCACCAAGAAAGTCACAGGTGGAGGCCCCGATTCTGGGAATCAGTGTGGTCTTCCGTGGCTACACAGGCCACAGACATCAGCAGGGATTCACCTTGTGGTAGGACCACAGACCCAGACATGGTCCTTGGCAACAGCCTAGGCCCAGATGTCATCATGCTCCTAGTTGATATTGCAGATTGCTCAGATCAGCATTGCCCAGGTGGCAACATGCCGTCCAAATGCCAACATGTCCCCAGGTGGCAGTCCAGACCCCTGGTATCCACTCAACCTTCAATGGTAACAGGATCCACTGACAGCGTCACAGACCCTGGCTGTGATAGGGCCATGAACCCAGACTGGCCTACTTCTGCAGTTTGGGACTGGACAACACCATGGCCCTGGGTGGCAGTACAGGCTACCCAGGTCTGTATGGCCCTGGGGGCAGCTTGATCCTCTAAGACCAACATGGACTCGGGTGTCAGCCTGGACTGCAGGCCTTTTCAGGGCCCTCAGTAGCAACAGGAGCCATAGATTTCAAATCAGAGCCCAACTGCGGCAGGGCCACAGACCCAGACATATGGAAGTCTGGGCTGGAGGTCAGCATGGTCCTGGGTGGCAGCATAGGAATCCGCATTGGCATGGCCCCTATGGGGGCACATCCCTGGGATGTCAACTTGGTCACAGGTAGTGACTCAGACTCCAGGCGTCCATAGGATCCTCAGTTGTAAAGGGAGCCATAGACATCAACACAGACCCCTACAGCTGCATCAGGTTCATGTACCAAGTCATGGCCCTTGGCAGCAGCCCAGACCCAGACATCTGACCCTGGATAGCAAGCAGGGCATCTCCCTCAGCCTGTTTCTCACCACCCTTGCCTCTTCAGATCTACCTCTCTCCCAGCACGCGCGCACACACACACACACACACACACACACACACACACACACACCCGCCCGCCCGCCCCCAATTTCACCACCTTGTATTTACTTACCATAATGGTGGCCCACAGGCTCATGGGTGAAATTCTTCCCACCTCAGGTCTGGGGTGGAGCTATGCTTGTCCTCTGGAGTCTGCCAGGCCTAGAAACCTTGTTTACTTTCTTGATGTTTAAGTTTTGAAATCTTTGTATGTTCTAGATGGTAACCTTCTGACAGATGTATAGGAGGTAAAGATTTTGTACCCATTCTTTAGGATGCCTTGTTGGTCAAATGATGGTGTCTTTTGCTGTACAGAAGCTTTTTCATTTCATAATGCCACAAATATTAATTCCATTAATTGTTGGTTTTAATGTCTGTGTACTGTGGTCCTGTTCAGAAAGTCGCTGTACTCATGAGTTCAAGCCTATTCCCTACTTTCTCTTTTGTCAGAGTCAGGGTGTCGGGTCTTATGTTGAGGTCCTTGATCTATTTGGAGTTTATAAAGGGTAAGTAAGCAGTAAGAATCTATTTTCCTTCTTCTACATGTAGCTATCCAGGTTGACAAGCACCATTTACTGAAGTTACTGTCTTTTGGCCAATGTGTATCCTTGGGCTATTTGTCAAAACTTGGCTGGCTGTAGGAGTAAAGACATTCTTGATCCCTTTCTTCATTCCTATAGAACATGCTATGTCTAGGATTTAAAAAATAGCTAATTCTATTTCTTTGTAAATTCAGCCTGGTTGAAGTGACTTATAAAATGTTTACTTAAAAAAAAAGTTACTGTATTGCTCTGCAATACATTTTAAATTTCCTATAGCCCCAATGCTGATATTGTGCTCCTGAGGTTTCTCTTCAGAAAGTTTTTACCTATCCTAATCTCTTGAGAGGGATTCCTTGGAGTTTCATACAGTCATTTTAGGTTTCAAATTAAGATCTTGGCTACATTTCAAATTGATTTTTGTGCAAGGTAAAAGATATGAATCAGACTTGGGAGATCAAGTTTTACCAGTATGATTTGTTGAATAAGCTATTCTTTTTCCACTTCATGTTTTTGCCTACTTTGTCAAAATTAGGTAACCAAAACTTTGTCTGTTTATTGCCAGGTTCTCTCGTCTATTCTATTGGTCTACCTGTTCACGTTTCTGCCGACTCCAGGCTGTGTTCATCACTAACCCTCTGTAGTATAATTTGAGGTTTGATATTGTGATGCTGCCAACTCTTTAGGTAGGATCGCTTTGGCTATTTGTAGTCTTTTGTGGTTCCTTGTGGATTCTTCTCATTGTTAAAAAATTGTGAAATACAACATCAGAGTTTTGATTCTGATCTATAACATCAGAAATTAAATCTGTAGATTAGTTTTGATAGTACAGCCATTTTCACAATATTCACTCTGCCAGGTCAGGAGCATGGGAGGTCTTTCCATGATCTAGTGTCTTTGATTTCCCTTTTCAATGTCTTGAAGTTTTCATTGTAGAGCCCTTTCACTTCTTTGGTTAGGTGTATTCCTAAGGACTTAGTTTTGAAGGGAGCTATCACAAATGGGATATTTTCTCTAATTTCTTTGTCTAAGAGTACAGTTTTGGTATATATGAGAGCTACTTTTTTAAATATTTATTTGTATCCTACAACTTTAAGTATTTATCAGGTCTAAGAATTTTCTAGTAAAGTCTGTAGGATCTTAGAGGATTTTAAGTGTAAAATTTTATTTGCGCATAGGGATAGTTTGACTCTCTTTTTTTATTTGTTCCAACTTTATTATGAAAATGTTGTCAATAAAAAAAAGTCATACATCAAAATTTACCTATTGGGGGAGTTCCTACAGATTTCTGCAGCTGGTTTGATTCTAGAGTGTTAGCACCTAGCTTTAGTCTGCCTTTTGTAACTGCTACCTTTTGTCTCTGGTATCTTCCATTTGAAACATGTAAATCTTGCCTGAGAGTTTCCTAAGGGTGCAAAGCCCATGCAGACCTTGGTTGGGGGAGGACTGGCAAATGGAGAGTCCTCCTAACTGAGAATTTGCATTTGGCATTGTCTCTTTGGGGAGCTTAGATAAGAGGTGTTGGTATATGGAAATTAACTCGCTAAAGGCATGACTTGTATAACAATAAAAAAGCCCTTTGCTAAGGAACAGTGAGTTATTCCACCAGAGGCTGGTCCCTCTGCAGCTGGAAAAGGCGAAAAATCATCCTTACAAGATTGAATAGCAACTCTTCTCCATTTGTTCCACAAAAGAGAATTAGAAGGAAAACTACTAAATTCATTTTAGGAAGCCAGTAGTATTTTGGTATCAAACAGGAAGAGACACAACAAATGAAGAAAACTACAGATCAATTTATTTGATGAACATAGGTGCAAAGGTTCTCGAATACTTTCAAACTGAATTCTGGAACACATTAAGAAGTCTAAATGAGTTTAGCTCTGAATCCTTCCAATCTTGGGATTTTCTTGGATGGGGGCTTTTGATTAAATTTTTGATCTCACTGCTTGTAATGGTCTTCTTCTGACTTTGATTTTGGTGGTTCATATGATTTTACAGATTTTTCCTATTTCTTCTAAGTGTTCCAGCCATTTAGAGTACAAGTTTTCAAAGCGCTCTCTACTAATATTCTGGATTTCATTGTAATAACGCTTTTTCACCTCTAATGCTGTTAATTTGTGTCTTGTCTTTCTTTCTCTGTATCCACTCTTACTAACTTTTTCAACGAACCTTTTACTAGTTATGCTTCAGAAAGGACCCAATCAGAACTTATAAAGAACTGCAGAAACTAATCCCAAGGGATTGAAACTGCCAATCAACAGATGGGACAATGAAATGAATAGACAGCTTACAAAAGATCCAACACGAATGGGCAGTAACAACTTTAAAAAGCACCCAGCAACCCTAGCTGTCAGGGAAACGCAAACTAGAACGATGTGGAGAGCCATCTTGTATTAGTCAGAATGGCTATCAAGAAATGTTGGAGAGGATGTGGTAAAAGCGAAACCCTTATTCACAGCTGGTGGAAGTGCAAATTAATACGACCTTTATGGGAATCAGTTTTTGGGTTCCTCAAAGAGTTAAAAATAGGGTATCAACATGACCCAGCTATTCCTCTCCTAGGCATGTATCCAAATAACTCTACATCCTGCCACAGAGATACGTGTACATTAGTGTTTATTGCTGCTCTGTTAGATAACAAGGTAATGGAACCAACATAGATGCCCAACATAGATGCCCATTGACAGACAAATGAATAATGAAAATGAGGTACATATACAAAATGGAATCTTATTCAGCTGTACAGAAAAAAAAATCACTAGATTTTCAGGAAAATGAATCGACTTAGAATGTATAGTAGAAAGTGAGGTGATCCAAACTCAGAAACGAACAAAACCATAAAACAAACAAAAAAACAAAAAAACCTAACTTCCTCTTTTCCCCCAGATGCAGACCTAGCTTATAATGTACAGATGTCTATATGTAATGAGTTCTGTGGGTATAGTATAACATTTAAAAAGAAGAGCAAGAAATGGTAATATCAGGTCACAAGAAAAGATGGAACACAGACCAAAGAACATCGTTCGTGAAAGAGGATTTACAGCCAGTTGTTTTTCTAGTTTCAACTCTGTCATAATTCCTTTCTGGTGGATACGTGAGAAAAATGTAGTTGATAATGAAAGTGTAAAAGCCTAAGCAAAGCTACATGGGTTTCATGAGGGTCATTCTGAAAGGACGGTCACTGAGATGTGTAGAGTTCGAGACTTGGCAAGTGTTTGGATGGCGACTTTAATTTAGCTGTGAGATGTTTTTATTTGTGAGTTCACTACCAAAAAGTGCTTAAAAAACAAACAAACAAACAAAAAAGCCCAAAACTCCAAATCCAATCAGTGTAGCTGTAAACAGGGAGCCATCCCACGTGTACACAGGGACTGCTTTTGTCTGGCAAACTGGATCTTTATTCAGTGATGTCAATGTGTTTGGTTAAGTTTTCCGTATTGCTCTACTTCAGAGTGGGAGAGCTGACACCTGTTCTAGGGCAGCCTGACTCACACAAACAGCTCAGGCTGGTAGATCACACATGGGAAAGTGCTGGAAGATGCATTTCAAATAATCCCTGCTGCGGTTAATGTCTTGCTTATGTGGGTTTATTCTACAATTAATCCAACAATTAATGCCATATGCAAGCCATTCTGCTAGGCTCTGAGCAGTAAGTAACACTTAGGTGAGAATCTCTGTTGATGAAGTGGAGGGAAAACAGCAAACTAGTCCCCAAAGTACCCAAACCAGGAAGGAGCCAGAAGTGCTGCCACATACCTGTAATCGCATGACTTGGGAGGCTGAGGCCAGGAGCTAAGAGCTAGTCATGAGTTTGAGGCCATTCTGGGCTACAAAATGAGACTCTTCCTCAAAACAAAAACAGAACACAACAACAACAACAACAACAACAACAACAACAACAACAAAACATAGCTAAACCATACCAAACAACAACAACAAAAATACCTCAAAACATTCATGATAACACTAATGAGTGTTTGGAAGAAAAGTAAACAGTGCCATTGGAAAACAACTGGTATGTGTGGACAAGAAGTGGCAGAGAATTCAGGGGATCCAGCTGTGATGAAAATCTTAGGAAGGAATGCTCTAGAGCAGATAAAGAGAGGTAAGAAGGTACCCAGACTAGAAATACTCTGGAATACTTTACTAACAGAAAAGAGAAGGAACACAAGAAGTAAGAGATACTGTGATAAACAATAACCACTGTACAGGAACTTGATATGTTTTCATCAATCCTTCCCTTTACACCCAGAGAATTAGGTGTTGGTTTGCATGAGAAATGTATGCAATAGGCTCATATATCTAAACACCTGGTCCCCCATTGGCAATGTTTCTTGAGAAGGATACAGACTCTTTGGGAGATGTAGTCTTGTTGGAGAAAGTATGCCAATGAGGATGGGCTTTGAGATTTTATAGCCTTATCTCACTTCCTGTTCTTTCTCTCTGCTTCCTGTGTAGAGATGAAAGTGGGATCAGCCAGCGTCAGGTCACCAAACCTACTTCCCCACCATCGTAGTCTTTATTCCCTAGAATTACAAATGAAAATAAAGCCTTTCTTCCTTAACTTACTTTTAGTCATAGCAACAGAATAACTAATACACTAGAGAATTGTGAATATGTCTGCAGAAGTACCTATACTCTTTCCATTTTCTTCCTGTTCAGTTTATTTTAAATGTTCAAAGACCCAAATTGCTTTACCATCAGCTAGGAGAACATAGGGAAGATTTTTCTGAATGATATTGTTATCTGTCATTAGCTTAAGGCAAGAGCAAAGATTATCAACAAGAGAATGAGGCAGAGGAAATCTTTTTCATTTATTTATGCAGGGTTAACATTTAGTTCTATAATTCTTTGGGGGTCAAATAAAGCCAAATTTTTATTTTCGTGGACTTCACATTTCTCAATTGAGAGAATAAAACAACTCAAAACATGTAGTTTTATAAGGTCCTAAATTAATGTTGATAAAGCTGACCATTGCTTCTTAACACTACAGCTATAGAAATAATATTCTCCTATGAATATGTTTAGCAATTGAAGATTTTAAGTGTGTGATTTAGGGTAAAATGGGCAAAATTCAATCCTGGCACTTGGTAGCTGGGTGAATTTGGGATTTTAGTCTTCAAGTTTGGGAAAATTATTCATTAGGTAGAAATATGCATAATACCTTCTATTTAGAAAACTATTCTTTAAAGTCTCTTAGTGGAGTTCACATAAGTGATCTCATGAATATGTAATTAGATGGAGAGAAATAACTTCTCTGTATATTTAAGGAGGAAAGAATGGCAAGATTTAGTGTATGTCTCATCAACCTAACCAAAGTCAAAGGCAGTATCATATACACATATCTTATCAGATTAGCCCAATCAGATAAAAATTCAATTTTGTAACTAAATTTTACTTTAATTATCTTAATGGGTATACAGATTTCGCTGGTAAACAATTCAATTAAGAAATTAAATTTTTTTGCTAGTTTTAACCTTGATAATAACTTTAAAATAATGTCTTTAAAGAGTTGCTCTTCTTGAGGTAATCACTTCATTTAAAGATTTTGTCTTTCTTCAACAATGTAATTGGACTTGGAGACATGGGAAATGATCTATCCTTTGGTCAAATCTGAAGATTTCTAGTTGTCATGCTAAGGAAATCAACTCTCCTGTATGGTGACACTGCTTTCTGAAGTCAGTGAAATGAAGTGGGAGCTTGAACTCTTGTCTCATGAATTCTAGTATTGACCTTTGAGGAATATGTCCGATGTCATTGGCTGGACAATTAGTGCTGGATACTGGCTCCCTCCCAATAACTCTTCCTCAGTCTATGTATTCCCACTCAAATTCTTTGAATCTGGATCTGTGCTGGTTTAAATAATAATGGCCCCCATAGGTTCATATATTTGAATGCTTGGTCATCACGGAGTGGCATTACTTGAGAAAGATTAGGAGGTATGGCCTTGTTGGAGTAGGTGTGACCTTGTTGGAGGAAGTATGTCAGTGGAGGTGGACTTTGAGATTTCAAAAGCCGAAGCCAGGCCTCTTTGCCTGCTGCCTGCAGATCTACATGTAGAACTCTCAGCTACTTCTTTAGTTCCATATCTGCATGCCTGCTGCTATGCTTCCCATCATAATGATAATAGACTAAACCTCTGAAACTGTAAGCAAGCTCCACTTAAATGCTATCTTTTGTAAGTATTGTCATGGTCATGGTGTGTCTTCATAGCAATAGAGCACTGACTAAGACAGGGACCATGTACTATTTGATGAATGCTTTTGTTGTGCCAATGACCTGTTATTATGAGAGATGCTCCAGTTGGGTATGTGGATGTGACTTGGTTCTCTTTCTACCCATTCTTATCATCTCTGTATTTCCATCTCCTGTCTTTACTCAGATTGGATTGTAGACTTTGTCCCATGACTCATTCCATAACTCTGTAAAAGAAGCAGTAATTTTTAGCAAGTCAGACAAGCTGATCATTCATACATTACTTATGGGTTTCCATATTTCAAATACTGTGAATCTAATCATGCTGCATAGATTTTTGTCTTCTTGGGGCCTAGAGACAGTGTAGGTTGCAGAAAAGAAATTAATACACAAATAACATTCATAAACACAAAAAGGTATGCGTGCTCAGAGATTACTTTGGAGAGAAAAGCAAAGGTCATGACCTTGAGGTGGAATAGTTTATGACTTGGTCCAGGATGACAGTAGAGCCAACAGAGGTGAGCTACAGTGACCAAGGTTTCTAAAGTCATTTTCATAGAATGTCTTTATCCATTGTTTGCCTCAGTGTCATCCAAGAAAACCCAGATATGACAAACAAGGACACTAGCATGACTGAATTTTAGGTTTTTGTCTTGGCCTAATCTCTTAGAACAGCAGTTCTCAACCTGTGGGTTGCAACCTCTTTGGGGAGTCGCATATCAAATATCCTGCATATCAGATAATTGCATTATGATTCATAATAGTAGCAAAATTACAGTTATGAAGTAGCTTTATGGTTGAATGAAATAACTTTATGGTTGGGACTCATCACAACATGAGGAACTGTAGAAAAGGGTCACACCATTAGGAAGGTTGAGACCCACTGTCTTAGAAATACAAGCCTTGTTTTGCTTCCCTCTTCAATTCCAAAACTTAAAAATAGAGAATAATAAGAATAATTTTTAAAGAACAGACTATCCAAACACTATGGGATAATTACAGAAGGTGTCACATACACAGGATGGGAACACCAGCAATAAGACAAGAACTGGTGTATAAAGTGATAGTGGGTGAACATTTTTCATGGCCAAGGTATATACCAGGAAGCTTAGAGGATAAAAAGCAGGACACATATGAAAAAATTGATACCTAGATCTACTGTGCTCAAATTACAGAACATCAAGGAAAGGGAAAAGCTTCAGTGAATTTTAGTGGACCTGGGCCAGGGAGACAGAAAACTTAACCATCAAGAAGCAAGTGTGGCCGGGCAGTGGTGGCGCACGCCTTTAATCCCAGCACTCGGGAGGCAGAGACAGGCGGATCTCTGTGAGTTCGAGGCCAGCCTGGGCTACCAAGTGAGTTCCAGGAAAGGCGCAAAGCTGCACAGAGAAACCCTGTCTCGAAAAACCAAAAAAAAAAAAAAAAAAAAAAGAAGCAAGTGTGAGGACTAAATTAAATCAAACTTGTCATCAGAAACTGTGCAAAGGAAAACATGGAGTAAAATATGTGAAGTGTTGAGGAGAAACCCAACCCTCCCAACCTAGAACACGAAGCAGTGAAATTATGCCTCAAAAACAGGTGAGAAATAAGGACTCCCAGACAAATAACAAAGGGAAGAGGTTTGTCCCTGTACCATTTCCTAGAAGAAGGATTTGGGGAGGTAGGAGAGAAGTGAGGATGGATAGTAGAAACTAAGCATGACATTAGGAGATGGGGTTGTATGTCACATTAACAAAGAATAAATTTGTCATAGATAATCTTGGTGGTCAGCTTGACTATATTTGGAATCAACTGAGACCTAAGCTGATAGACACTACAGTGAGGGATTTTTCTTTTCTATGAATTAAATTCATTTATTTATTTTACATCCTGACTGAAGTTCCCATCCATCCTATCCTCCCACTCCCTCCCTCACCTCCACTCTGCCCTCCTACCCCCAAACCACTCCTCCTCTGTTTCTGTTCTGAAAGGGGCAGACCTTCCATGGGTATCAACAAAGCACTGCATATCAAGTTGCAGTAGGACTAAGCATCTCCCTTGTATTAAGGCTGGGCAAGGCAATCCAGTATGAAGAGTAGGTTCCCAAACGCCAGCGAAAGCATTAGGGACAGCCCCTGCTCCCTCTGTTAGGAGTCCCACAAGTAGACCAAGCTACACAACTATCACATATATATAGAATGCCTAGATCAGTCCCATGCAGGCTCCCTGGTTGTTGGTTCTGACTCTGTGAGCTCCTGTGAGTCCAGGATGGTTGATTCTGTGGGTTTTCTTGTGATGTCCTTGGCTCCTCTGGCTCGGCATTCTTTCCTCCCTCTCTTCAAGAGGATTCCCTGACCTCGGCCTAATGCTTGGCTATAGGTCTCTGCATCTGTTTCCATCAGTTACTGGATGAAGGCTCTCTGATGACAATTGGGGTAGGCACCAATCTGTGAGTATAGCAGAATATCGTTAGGCATCATGCTGGGTTTTTTTTTCCCCTCTAATCATGTTTGGTTCTATCCTAGGTCTCTGGGATGAGGGATTTGTCTTGATCAGATAACTGGAAGCAAAAAGACCCATTCTAACTGTGGGCAGCCCCTTCTGGTGGCAACCTAGGTAAAAGGACACAGAAGAAGAAACTATTTTTGGCATGCTTGTTCTCACTCTTTCTGGCAAATTTTGTCTATACTGTTGAAAAGGCATTTCTTCATCAATATTAGAATCAACTTCTTAGATATTCCAACACAGACTGACGGCCATTAGCTCTCCAGGTATCCTCAAGGTCTTCAGTGCTGGACTGGGAGACTGTTGGGACACCCAGCTTCATGGATGGAACAACTACCAGCCGTTTGTCTTCACTAGTGTAAGACAGCCATTTTGGATGATCTTGCCTATGTGATATAATATAATAAATCAATATATATTATTTGTATAATGCTATATATTTATATATTATGTTTATGTAGTATATAAAGAACTTTATATATACATATAAAACTGAATATATGTAAAATGGACTGAATATGTTAGTTCTGTTCCCTTAGAGAACCTAGTATATTGCTGTACTTAAATAAAATAGAGGAAGTATCATGAAGAATTGGGTAATTTGAAAGACCAAACTCAAGGAATGGGGCTTAAATGAGGATGGATATGGAAACTGAGAGCTCGCAGAGAACACAGCAGGGGGGTTTTAAGCAATTCCTGTTTTGTAATTTTAAAGTGCATATATGTTTTAGAGCTGTTTATGCTTCATTAACTACATTAGCATCTCATTTTATAAAATTCTGGGAAGACTGACTTCAGTTCATGAGTTTTAATGCTCTGTGATTTAAGTTTAGGCTTAACGTATAGGAGAAATTAACAGGCAGAGTTAGGGATTTGCGAAGTAATTAAAAATCCAATAGAGGATATTTTCTAAAGCAATGAGTGGCAATATGGTGTCTGTGGGATGTATTCAACTCTGTTAGCAAGGAAAGCATTCCTGTCATAAATGCATGTAAATGCTACAGCACGAAGGAGCTCAATCTTTGCCAAATCACTGTGATTCCAAAGCTCTCGGAGCCCCCAGGATTTACACTGCAATCCTAAAAATGTTTGGTTTCTGCTAAGCTGATTTCCATAGTTTTTTTTTTTTTTTTTTAGGGTTTGTTTTTACTGTGTGTCTCTTGTGTATGTGATATCTTCAGAAGCCAGAAGAGGGCATCAGACCCATATGGCTGTGAGAGTTTCAGGCAGTTGTGAGCTACCTGTCCATGGCTACTGGGAACCATACTCAGGTCTTCTGCAAGAGCCCCAAGTGTTCTTAATTACGGAGCCATTTCTCAGCCCATCCTTACTATAATGTTTTAGGTAGCACCTCTCACATTTGGAAGGCTGTCTGGACACAAGTTATAAATAGACATGTGACCTTGAACCTATTACTGAGAGTACTTTATTACTGTAATTATTAATAGGTTTCAACTGCACACATTAATGAGTTACACCATTATGTTTCCACCCATGCCTATTGATAGCACTTTAAACTCCAAATTCCAAGCCTGGATGTGTTCTCTGGATCTCAAGGACAGCATTGTCTCCTGGAAGAAGAGAGGAGTTTAGGGTCAGTGGGGTGTGGTTATGTCCCATTTTTTTTTCTTTACTTCTGAACATTTGATGTGGAAAAGGGATCTAAGTAGCCAGTGGAAATTCTGATGCTGGCCCTCTGCCACCCCATTTTCTCTGTTATGGGCCTGGCTCTAGGGAGGTGAGGACAGCTTCCCACCAGCCCACTGAGCAGTTGTTCTCACTTTGTCCTGGAGATCATGGTACTGGTCAATAGTCAGAATGGTCTAGAAGCTTCTTGAAATGTCCTCTGTTCCTTTTCACCAGGACCCAATGGCCTCTAGTTGTCAAACTGGCCTGCGCTGTCATGTTTCTTTAACAGTGCCTTCCCATGGTCCCATTTCTTCTCTTATTTCTGTCTCCTGTCAAAACAGAGGTCTTGTAGAACATGGGTTACAGACCCATCTTCTTTTATAAAGCAGACCTTGGAAAAGCCAGTTGTCTATATGTATTCAGCTCTCTATTTATAGTGCAACCAATATGAACCAATATATTGTATTGTAATTATTTTGAAGGTAATGATGTCTCAGTGCTTGATGGAGTAATTTTTTTTCTCCTATCTTTGCTGCTCAGTTTTCTGATGAAGGTTTGGATTTTCTCCTGAACTGTTAGCTACAGATTTAATAACGAGAAAATCCTGTATTGTTACTTCTACCTCACTTGTGATAAAGTCATGTTTCTTATCTACAGTATTAAAAGCACATGGGGATTTTTCTCTGTTTCGGACAGCAGAAAGACTAGGAACAGGAATCACATGCTTCCCATGTCTCAGGGAAAAAGAAGAGGAAGTTCCACCAAACTAAGCTTTTATATTAGCACTGATACAAGCTGCATTAAGAAAGGGTTTTTCAGTAGTATGTTCGGGTTATTTTTTTCCCCATATAATGTTAGGGAATACACCGTGCACTCAGGAGCCTGCTGCATTTTTTTTTCTAGGCTTTGTGAGCCGGGCTAGCTGTTTCTGATGTTGACCATGTCTCTCATCATAGAGTAGATAATCCAAAAGAAGGAGAACACAGGGTCTGTGTGTGTGACTCTGCCCAACACATGGATGCTTTTTGAGGTGCAGATTTCATATGTATAGGAGATTCGAGATCTCCAAGAATTCCAGAATTGCTATACATTCATTCGCAATAGTTTATTGTGTGCTTCTGATCATTTACAGATATTTTTTTTTCACAGAAGATTTCAAAGTAACCTCAAGAAGCTTTGACTGAAATGCTTTTCTAACTGTAGATACTGCCCAAAGTTTGAGGAAATCTCGTTTCCCTGCGTCAAACTGTTCCATTCTTTAAATTCCATTAAGAATCAAATGTATTTCTTAGTATGTATAGTATCTAAATAATATGCAATGATTTCTGCCTTCCTGTTGGAACACAGTCCAGGAATGGAGTAATGTAAGAATAATTTTGAGTGCTTGTGGGAACACTCTTAAGAAAACAGGACAAAAAGTCTTGTGACTCCAGTTTCTTCAAAACACAGAATTGTTCCTGAGATGTGTTTTGTTCTCCTTCCAGGTACAGCAGACAGGAGGGTTTACTTCCTATTACTCATTACTGCTTGCTTTTGTTATCAAGTTAAATGATTAAACTGTTCTTTGTGTACCTCTATGGAAATACATGTTTTTGCCATGCACAGCTTATCTTTATTATTATATATAGATTGAACTCAGGTGATCTTTATCCATGTGAATTCTCTTAATCCCCAGAGTATAAATTGTCTGCTGCTCTAAATAAAGTTGGCTATTGCGTGAGACTTTCATCCATCTCATGTATTGGCTCCATTCTCTCGAGTTCTGTGTCCCACTGCCTCTGGAGTGGTGACATCCACCTTTCAGCCTCTATTTGGGTTCCTTCCCAGCTTACAACTGTAGCTGGAGAGTTTTCTCTCTGGGTCCCACCAAGCCCCGGCAGTCTGACAGCCCACTTATAAAATAAACACATAGTCGCTTATATTATTTAAACTATTTGGCCTAATGGCTCAGGCTTCTAGCTATCTAGTTCTTACATCTTAAATTAATCCATTTCTATAAATCTATACTTTGACATGTAGCTCATGGCTTACTGGCATCTTCACATGCTGCTTGTCATGGCGGCAGCTGGCAGTGTTTCCCTCCGTCTTCCTGTTCTCTCATTTCTCCTCTCTGTTAGTCCTGCCTATACTTCCTGCCTGGCCACTGGCCAATCAGTGTTTTATTTATTGACCAATCAGAGCAACACATTTGACATACAGACCATCCCACAGCATACAACTGAAGCTCTCTAGCAAATTTCCTGGTCATGGATCTTCATGTCTTTTAGAATCTTTTGTGAAGATGAGAAGACCAATCTTAAAACATGAAAGTTGAAGATTGATGTCTGAGCTGGGTGTAGTTGTGGTTTGTTAGATCTGGATTGAGAAAGGTGATATGGAAATTAAAGAAAGAGGTGGCAGACCTCTAAAGAAGCAGAATCATTCTTTAAGCATAGCAGTTGAAGGGCAGCAGTCTCTCCATGGAGTGGAGACTGTGTACAAAAGCACAGGGGGATTGGAGTTTCAAAGGGCAGAAGAGGGAACTTTTGGGAGGAAAGTCTTATCTGTAGTAGTTTTTTTTTTTTTTTTTTTTTTTTTTAATTTCCAAGCCCCATAATGCCAGCAGATGTTCTCACTACTTTTTTTTTTTTTTTGGGGGGGGGGGTCAGGCAGGTGTTCTAATGCATATGCTGAAATAGGAGTTTTTCAGCTCCTTTGAGGCTCTTTGTTTTAGGTCATTATTTCTTCATGGTTCATGCCTGTAATCCCAGCGTTTGAGAGGCTGAGACTGGAAGACCGCTGCAGATTCTAGGCCAGCCTGGACATCATCTGGCAGCTTTACTTTGATAGGAGAATCAATTGCCTCAAGACATGAAAGGAGATTTAATAAATTAAGCTATCATTTATGCCTTAACAAAGGACCTTATAGATTATTTCCTTGTGATGTGCTCATGGCTTTGAACTATTGTGATGCATTGGGTAAATCTTGATTTTTCCTTTTCTATGCTAATGCTTTCTATTAGGAATCAATGGAATTGGATTATCTAAATTTAGTCCTGGCATCCTTCTATGTAAGATAATGAAATGTCAAATCTCTTGGGCAGAAAGAAAAGAGGAATTAATATTGATTAAGAATTCACTCTTCCTTATTAGATTTGTCTACAGTTTATCATTTAAACTTGCTCATACAATATAACCAGTAGCTAGAAATTGTCTTAATTTTTCAGATGAGATGAATTCAGAGAAATTGATTTATGTACTCATAAAATAAATCAGATTCATGTATTTTTGTTATAAAACAATATTAAAGCATCATATAATATCTGGGAAATGAATGTCTCATTATTTTAGCACCCTTATGTAGTAAATATATTGGAAAATAGATGTTGAGCTTTCTATTTAAAAATCTATATCATCACTATGCAAAGACATTTTTCTTAAGGGCATCTAATGCACATACACATATAAATATACACAAACATACATGCATGCATACATATATATAATACTTACAATTTATCCAAATGTATATAGGAATGAAGTACAGGTAGATACTTGTATCTAATATGCACTGATAAATGGTCAATGTTGTTTATCATTGGTACTTGGTACCTTGACTACAATACAGTTTCCCCACAAAAGTAGATGACATTCTCTGCATCATCTGCTATCCCTAAGGATAATCATCATAGTATAGAACACGAGGGGAGAGTGCTTAAGACTTGCTTGTTTAGTCAGTGGCTGTTTGATGAACCAGCCAAGGACCTTAGTTTGGCAGGACAGAAACACAACCTACCTAGGCTGATGGTGGAAAGAGGGAGAAAAAAGGTGACTGACATGTTGTAGTGACAGCACATTTCAGAACACATGGCAGCATGCCTTATGTAGAATCGTCAGTTTGGTATGAAAATGCTCAGCTGTAGAAGCAGAACATTGTTATGTTGTTGAGTGCACAAGACTGTGTACACACTAGGCTCTAAATGTTGAATTCTACTATTCCTCACTTGAAAAGCATACCAGACAAAATAAGACTTTCCAAAAATCATAGATTCTGAAGCACTGTATCTCCTTGGTCTTTCCAAACTTATGCATTCATTTATTTATAATTTTGAAAAAAGTATTTGCAGTTCTTCTGTGACTTGAGAGCCTCTGCAAAAATTCTATGAATCACAGTGATAAAATACCCAAGAGAAATAAGGATCAATAACCTGAAAGATTACTAGGTGCAGGGACTGAATACACATGGGCCCTCTGAGTCTACAGAACCTTGATCTGAGCATTCAACTGGATGCAGATTAACAAACACTGTGTATGGTATGACTGTGGTACTTCTGACTACGTATGCGTTTACATGTTGTGGAGACAAAGAAGTAGTTCCAAAGATACATTTTAGGTTTTGTATTGATACTGAAGTCTCATTTTAAAGTAATGATTGAGGATATTATAATATTCTATTTCTCTACTGGTTGAGTTCTTCATACTGAGGGATAACCATAATTCTTCATTTTCCAAAAAACATTACAATGAGAGTTTTGTATATATAAATCAATATTTTGTGATAATGGTCAATAAACTGACTGTCTTGAAATACTGTTTAAGGTGTCTCCCATAGGGGTGTGTGTGTGTGTGTGTGTGTGTGTGTGTGTGTGTGTGTGAGAGAGAGAGAGAGAGAGAGAGCGAGAGAGAGCGAGAGAGAGCGAGAGAGAGCGAGAGAGAGAGAGAGATCTGAGAAAATATTTTAGAGACTGAAATGGAATAGTGATGGAGACTAAAATACTTTAGAAAATGGGAAAGAAAAACATCTCCTTCAATTGTTACAAATTTGGAGAGAAAAAGTCATATATTCTTTGATGACAAGAATAGAGGGATTGCCAACACACTTCCATCTACATCAAATTCACAGCTCACTGAGTCCAAAACATGATGTTCTTAATTGGTCGTATTTATCACTAACTATTTGTTTTACCTGAATTAAATTTTAGAAAACAACCAGCTCTATGTAAAATGATGTGTTATTGGGATCTGCAAAGACCTCAATATAAATCCAGTTACACTGAACCTGATAGAAGAGAATGTGGGAAGAAGCCTTGAACGCATTGGCACAAGAGACAACCTCCTGAATAGAACACCGGTAGCACAGACACTGAGATTGACAATTAATAAATGGGACCTCCTGAAACTGAAAAGCTTCTATAAGGCAAAGGACACTGTCAATAGGACAAAACAGCAGCCTACAGAATGGGGGGGAAAAAAAACCTTTACCAACCCCACATCCAATAGAGGGCTGATCTCTAAAATATATAAAGGACTCAAGGAACTAGACATCAACAAATCAAATAATTCAATTTAAAAATGAGGTACAAACCTAAACAGAGAATTCTCAAGAGCAGAATCTCAAATGGCAGAGAAACATTAAAAAAATGTTCAACATCCTTATCCTTCAGGGAAATGCAAATCAAAATGATGCTGGGATTCCATCTTGTACCTATCAGAATGACTAAGATCAAAAATACAAATGGCGAATTATGCTGGAGAGGATGTGGAGGAAGGGAAACACTCCTCCATTGCTGGTGGGAGTACAAACTTGGACAGCCACTTTGGAAATCAATATGATGGTTTCTCAGAAAATTGGGAATCAGTCTACCTCAAGACCCAGTTATACCACTCTTGGGCATATACCCAAAGGATGCTCAATCATACCACAGTGACACTCAACTATGTTCTTGGCAGCAATATTTGTAATAGCCATAACCTGGAAACAACCTAGGTGCCCCTCTACCAAAGACTGGATAAAGAAAATTTGGTACATTTACACAATGGAATGTTGCTCAGCTGTTAAAAACAATGGCACTATGAAATTTGCAGGCAAATGGATGGAACTAGAAAAGATCATCCTGAGTGAGGTCACCCAGACCCAGAAAGACAAACAAGGTATGTATTCATTCATAAGTGGATATTAGCTGTGAAGTAAAGAATAACCGTGCTACCTTCTGCCTGCATGGAAAGGCTAGGTAGCAAGGAGGGCCCAAGGGGGAATGAATGGATCGATTTCCCTGAGAAGGGGTAATAGAAGAGATCTCCTGGGTTGACTGGGACGGATGAGGATGGGAACTTGAAGGATTGGGTTGGAGATGGATGGAGGGGGAGTGTACTAAAAGAGATGACTGAAAGGGGGGCATTTTGGGGTCGGGTAGAAACCTGATGCAAGACAAACTCCCACAAATCTATAAGGATGAACCCAGCTAAGACTCCTAGCAATAGTGGATACCTAAACTTTACTGGTCATCTCCTGTGATCAGATTGGTGATTACCCCAATTGTCATCAGAGAGCCTTCATCCAGTAACGGATGGAAACAGATGCAGAGACCCACAGCCAAACATTAGGCTGAGCTCTGGGAATCCTGTTGAAAAGAGGTAACAAGGATTGTAGGAGCCAGAAGGGTCAAGGATGTTACAAGAAAGCCCGCAGAAACAACTGACCTGACTCATAGGAACTCACAGAGTCTGAACCAACAACCAGAGATCCTACATGGGACCAACCAGGTACTCTACATATGTGTGACAGTTGTGTAGCTTGGTCTACTTGTGGGACTCCTAACAATGGGAGCAGAGTCTGTCTCTAATGCTTTGGCTGGCTTGGAAACCTATTCCTCATACTGGATTGCCTTGCCCAGCCTTAATACAAGGGGGTGTGTTTAGTCTTACTACAACCTGATATACCATACTTTGCTGATACCCATGGTGGGCCTATCCCTTTCAGAACAGAAACAGAGGAGGAGTGGATTGGGGGGCATGGGAAGGAGAGAATGGAGGATGGAGGGAGGGGAAACTGAGGTTGAGATGTAAAATAAATAAAATTTAAAAATGATGTGTTATTGGGATCTGGTAATAGGTAAATGCGAATTTGCAAATAGTTACAAATCAAGATTCAATATATGTTTTAATGTTGTTACTTATTCTTTGAGATTTTCAAACAGTATAATTTTATCATATTCTTTTCCATTCTCTAACTCCTCCCAGGTCCTTTCCCCATTCCAACCTACCTAACTTCGTGCTCTTTCTCTTTCTTAAAAAATAAAAAGAAAACCAAAATGGAAGAAAAAAACATTAAAAAAAGAAGTCTAATTTGTACTGTCCAACCACCCCTGAGCATGTGGCCAGCCCTGTAGTATGATTTATATACCTAGTGTCACTCCACTGAAGAAAACTGATTTTCCCTCTTCCAACAACTATCATTTAAATAGCTTCTTGTCTAATGGAGGACTTTGTCCCCATTTCTCTTCCTCCGCACTGGGATTTTGTCTGGCTTGAGCTTGTGCAGCTGTTGTGTATGCGGTCGGTCACAGTCTCTGAGTTCATATCTGCACTGTTGTGTTTGGAAGATGTTGTTTACTTAAAGTGGTCTGCCATCTCTAACTCCAACAATCTTTCCATCCTCTCTTTTTCATAGATACCTTTGAGAGGAGGAATGTGACAAAGACATCTGATTAAGGGCTGAGAACTCCAAAGTCTCTCACTCCGTGTATGTTATTTAGGCCTCTTTATTAACTACAATCTACTCAAAGTATAAAAGTTCCTTTAATGATAATTGAGTGATGCACTGATCTCTGGGAACAACAATATGTCATTGGGAGTAACTTTATTGCTATATAAATTTAGTAGAGTAATAATGGTAGTTTTCCATAGGGCCCATGGCCTATCTAGTTACAGGTTCTTGGCCTCAGTGGTAGTATCAGATATGGGTTGGATCTCATAGAGTAGGCTCTAATGCCAGTAAACAAAAGCATGTTAGTTACTCCCCCAACATTCATGACACTGTTGACCAATGAGCATATCTTACAAGCAGGTCACTATTATAGCTTGCAGGATTTGAAACTGGATGAGATAGATAGATGATGGATTTTTTTTCCGCTGGTAGTGTACACAGCACATTCTGGTGCTATGAACAGTACCAGCTAGATTTCTCAATGTTCTGTGCCATAAATATGTGCTGTCTTCAGTAATAGAGTATTGGTTGAAGTATTAAGGCAACTCCACGTAGTTAAAAGGGAGGTTTATTTTGTGAGGTAACTTACAAGTGGAGGGATAGGTTAAAGGTGAAGCGCAGTCCAGTGGCATTCTCTGGAGAACTTTGCTCAGTCTACCTCCAGTGTCCAGGATCCAGGAACCAAGAGAGCCAGCTCATCCAGATCTTGGGTCTTAAGGGCTCCTCTCTTGGCCCTGCCTTGGAGGTGTGATAGTTACCAGAAGCTTCAATGGGGGTAGTACTTCCAGGGCAAAGTTGGAACAGCTAACCACTATATCTCCCCCTTTTGTCTAAGTAAGAAAATTCTAACCTAATACAAAACTATGTACAATAGGAATGGTTATCAAATATTGTCCAGGAGGAATAAGCAATAATGACCTAGACTAGATGGAACTACAACCAACATAAACAATATCAAACAAGAGAAGCATACTAAAGTCCAGAGAAGTCTAGAGCATAGGTAAATGGCACGTTACAGAGATCATTCCAAAAGGTACTCTATCCTGAAGAACCTGAATCTAATAAGTCTTCAATCACATCAAAGACCTGAGAAGGAACATAATAATACCTGAGAAAAGGGAGAAGGACCAAGCAACTTTTAGGAGTCTTGTGAGAGTAGACAGGGACAGCTGGCAGCCTGGACAGTCAGCTGTTGTTTCTTAGCATTGTTGGTGCATTCAAATTGGCTACAGGCTGAGAGTATCTGACAGACCATTTTCAGAAGCAGGAATTCTGAAAGACCATGTCTTGGCAGAGTTCAGTGGTCACTTTTCCTTGTGTCTCGCTTGTCCAGTAAGGACAGTGTTCATACTGTCAGCAGTTGAGGCAAGGGCAGTTCTTTGCCCAGCAGGCCATTTTGTGCCAAGAAGAAGACAAACTTCCAAATGGAAATATCTTAGAAGCCCAACATTCTCTCGGAATCAAATTGGTGCTGCCAGGAGCAATTGTGTCTCACATCAACAGAATTCTAAGTTATTTAAATGCCATATTTTCTAGGTCCATGAAGTGTTTGAAGTTTACTTGTCTATCCGACCTATGTATCTGTAAATCTGGATAACCTAACTAACATAACTACAGAGATGACAAACATAAGTGACTATAAATCTGTAAGTCTTACCTACCTAAATAACCTAAGGACTAAGGCTTCATGTAAACAAAGTAAACAGTCTGTAAGCAAATGTATGGTAAAAGGACAATGACACACAAAATATCTTTAACAGAGGTAGGAATGTATAGTGCAATATGCAATATGACAATAATCCTAAATATATATCAATATACAAAATATCCCTAAACAGAGGTAGAACATACATACAGTATGACAGATATAAATTTACATTTGTACCAGTATACAAAATACTCCAAATAAGAGTAGAAATATATGTACATTACAACAAACATAGTTTGAATTTGTATCAATATACAAATTATCTTAAACAGGAATATAAAAATAATTGACATTTGTATCAATATATAAGAATCCATAACAGTGCAAATTATCTAAGGCTGCTATTTTACTAAATTTGTTAACTAGTATATGCAATAATCTACCACAATATCTTATGGGTTTTACCATCAAGTTGTGGAGAGTAACCAATAGCATTGGTAATAGCCTATAGTGCTTTTTTGTGGGGGTGGGGAGGCTGTCTATTGGACCCTCTTAGACAATGATTCAAATGATGTAAACCATTTCTGATACTGGGATTTTTATTTGGTGGCAAATGATATCTAGTTGGGGTATTGTCTCTCCCATTATATATAGTAACTCCATTATATATGCTTTATATATATATATATATATATATATATATATATATATATATATATATATATACACTTCTATTATACTAGGTTTCAGAATAGCCTTTCAGAAGGCCTTTAGTGTTAGTTATCCCTCTCCACAGTCCTTTCTTTACTGTGCTCTCCCATCCTTCACCCCTTTTAATACTCCTGTTTTAATTTCACTTTTATTGTCTTACGAAACTGTATACTATTTTCCCTTCTTTGAAAGAGTCCCTTTTCCCTACCCTGGTCCCTTAGTAGCTACCTAATCTCTGTGAGTATTCTAAATGAAACTCTCAAATCTAAAGCCTAAAGCTAACATTCAGGTATTAGAGAAAATGTGCAATGGTTGTCTTTCTGGGTCTCAGTTACCTCACACGGGGATGATTCTTTCCAGTTTCATCCATTTACCTGAAAATCTCAAAATTTCATTTTTTTAATAGCTGAAAGGTAGCAAGGTATAAAATTACACACAAAAAGCAGTATCTTTCCTACACAAATGACAAACAAACTGAGAAAGAAATCAGGGAAACAATATCTTTCACAATAGCCTCAAAAAATGTCTTGGAATAACTCTAATCAAGCAGGTAAAAGACTTGTGTGATATAAAACTTAAAGACTTTGAAAAAACAGAAGATGGAAAGACCTTCTATATTCATGCATTGGTAAGATTGGTATTGGGAAAATGGCCATTCTACCAAAAGCAATCTACAGATTCAATCCAATCCCCATTAAATTCCAACACAATTCTTCATAGAAATCAAGAAGAAATCATTATCACTAATCATTACAGAAACATAGAGCACCTAATGTAGCTGGAAGTTTTCCTGTGTCCCTCCTGGTCCCACAGCTGCTCAGACCCAAATAAATATACAGAGGCTTATATTAATTACAAACTGTATGGCCGTGGCCTATGTCTCAAGATTCTTGCTAGCTAGCTCTTATAACTAAACTCAGCCCATTTCTATTAATCTATATGTCACCATATGTTCTGTGGCTTTACCTGTGTGTCGTTACATGCTACTCTCTGGACAGCAGGCTGGCGTCTGAACCAGCGAGCTCAGTCGGTAGAGCATGAGACTCTTAATCTCAGATGGGTGCCAATTGTAGTCGAATTGCTAAACAGTCTTATTAATAAAAAACCTGGAGCCAGATATTGGGGTTAAAACCAAGAGATCAAAAAAGCGGAAAGAAGCCAGCCACATTCTCACCACTTGGAGATCCTCAGCCAAAGAGAGACCTACTTCCTGTATACCTACACCTATATGTCTTTCTGTTCTGCCATCTCATTTCCTCTTTCCACCTGGCTACATCACTTCCTCTTCCTGCCCAGCTCTGTTACTTCCTGTCTGTCTGTACAGACCTCCACACCTTTATGGTTAGTTCTAGGATTAATGGTATGTACCACCATGCTCTGTTCCCAGGGTGGCCTTGAACTCACAGAGATCCATGCCTTCTAAATGATAGGATTAAAGGTGTGTGCTACCATTGCCTGATCTCTATGTTTACTATAGTGGCTGGCTTTTCCCTCTTATCTTCAGATAGACTTTATTGGGGTACACAGATAAAATATTACCACAACCTAAGGTAGTTAAAACAATCTTGAACAATAAAAGAACCGCTAGCGCTATTATCATCCTAGATTTTAAGTTGTGCTATAGATCTATAATCATAAAATCAATATCTATTAGCCTAAAAACAGACATGTTGATCAATAGAATAAAATTGAAGACCCGGACATAACTCCACATATCTACAAACACCAGATTTTTCATGAAGAAGCAAAAAAATACACATTGGATAAAAGATAACACTTTCAGCAAGTGGTGCTGGTTAAATACAATATTTGTATGTAGAAGGATGAAAGTAGATATTTATATATTACCCCAAACAAAACTCAACTCCAAATGAATAAAAAGCCTCATAATTGATAATCTGAGTCTCACTGAAAAGAAAATAAGGAATACAGTTGAACTCATTTGTACAGGAAAGGACTTTATGAATAGGCCCCCGATAACTCAGGCACTAAGACCAACAATTAATGTAAATGGGATGCCAGGAAACTAAAAAGCTTCCATACAGCAAAGGACACAATCATTGGAGCAAAAAGGCAGACTTCAGAATGTGGGGAAAAAAAACCCTTTATTAATTGTGCATCTGAAAGAGGGCTAGTATCTGGAATAGACAAAGAACTAGAAAAACTGAAGATCAAGAAAACAGGGAACCCAGTTTAAAAATGGAGTATACACCTAAACATTTCTCAAAGATGAAACTCAAATTGCTGAGAAATATGTATGTTTTTAATGTGTAACATCTTTAGCCATCAGGAAAATGCAAATTAAAACTACTTTGAGATTTTTACCTTACTCTAGTCAGAATGTCTAAGATTAATAAAACAAATACCAACAGATGCTGTCAAATAAAGCAGGGAAAAGGGAATAGTTATTCATAACTGATGGGAGTGCACACTGATCTAACCACTATGGAAACCAGTGTGGGGAGTCCTCAAAAAGATGAAGTAGGTCTACCAGATGATCCAGCTTTGCCACTCTTGGTCATAGACCCAAAAGACTCTACATTTTGCTACAGGGATATTTGCTCATCAAGTTTGTTATTGCTCTGTTCACAACATTCAGAAATTGGAAACATATTCATCAACTGATGGATGGATAATGAAAATATGGTCCATTTACATGATGGAGTATTTTATATTTAATTTAAGGCTAGATGATAATTTCTCCTAAGATGGTAGGCATAGGCAATACTAACTGCTACACAGCTGAGAGCCTATTCCAAGAGAAAGATTTGTTCTGGGCTTTCAAGTTTCTCCTCTACTGTAGGAGTGTACAACGAGCTCTAGTGTGTCTCAGGGGAGCTCAAGCCTGGTTTCCACATTATTTATTTAAATGAAAGTTGGACAACTGAGTACTGAGAATTTTCCACTCACTGATAATCTTTAAGTTGTGAATTCTCAGTTAATGTATCAAATAACATCATACAAATACAGATGCATAGTATCCTTTTTGTAATTCTGTATTTAAAAACTTAACCAAGATTTCAGAAGTTGAGACAATACAAGTGGGAATTTAGCAATAACAATAGTTTTTTGGAAATATCTATTTCTATACCTCCACAAATGTGCTTAATCTGTAAGAAAATACAAAAAAATATTTTGTCTATTGTTTGATACTGACATTTTAAATGTTAAGTACTTTCCTCAAGTGATAGAATAAATAGAGGTGCTGCCATTAGTGATAAATTATCTTAATGGGACTGGTGTTCTTTCTTTAGATAATATATAATGAAAAAATTATCCTAACAAATCAAACTAATCTTAAATATTTTGGAATTTGAATTGTCTAATTAACTGTTAACTTTCATAGAGATGGCAATGTATCCTGTTACCTACAATTTTATCTTCCATTGTGAGAAATAAGTTGGGAATAAAATCAAGCTGAGTCTGAGATCACTTCTGTCACCAGTGAAAAAGAAAATACAAATCCTGTTTCTGAGGAAAGACTATTTACTGACAACTGAGATGAGTGCTCAGGCCTGATAAGAGGTCCCCTTCAGGCTTCTAATTAAAATGTGACTTCAACAAAGCATTGACAGAAATCTCCTCTGGTTTCTAGATAAATACACAAATCCAATGTCATTGAAACCTGATAACACAGCTCTCTAGAAAAGGATTTAAACAGTCCTAGCTAGCTTATTCAGAAACAAGACAATTCCAGTGCAACTTCCTGTCTTTGACAACTGATTTTTTTAATGGCTATTTGGGTGTTATTGGTAAAAAAAAAAAAAAAAAAAAAAGGATTGTTTCCATTTCCCCAGGCTTTTAAAACCCCTTTGCTCCCTATAGCTACATAAATGCAAAGCAGTTAGATAATATTAGCACTAACTGGTAGGAGGGCTTCACTCTTAGTTATTATAGTAGGGCACTCACTTAAGGCATTTTGTGTCTTTATAGCAAAATTATATTTGCAACCATCTTATGCATTGGGCAACCCTTGCTCAGTATGATACATAAAGTGGGAAGAAGGAATAAAGGATTTCCCTGATACTTCCTTGCTTAGGATAAAGATTCTTGAACTCATATCAAATCAGAACTGTGAGGTCTGTGTGCTAGTCTATCTCTTAGTATGGCTTAAACATTTGCTTGGGCGTCTACTTCATTTATCAGTGCAGGAAGGTGGAAGGTGATCATTAGCCATGGGAGCATAGGACAAGGATGCTATTTTGAGAAGATAGTACCAAAGACTTTGGGACTTTGCACTGATACTACAGACTGGGTTCCCCATGAACTCTGGGATAGATGCTGCCACGTAGATTTACTATGGAGTGCCCATCTTTTTCTCTCAAGTAAATCGGTGCTGCTAGGAGCAGACAAGTCTCACTGTCTAGAAAGTCTAAATTTTTAAAACATTTTAAATGCCATATTCTGTAGGTCTTTGAAGTGTTTGAAGATTACCTACCTAACTGAATTATATCTATGTATACCTAGAAAACTTAACATGACTGTATGTTTGACTATCATAGAAGACTAATTATTAACCTTTATTTCTTAATTATCCATTACAATTTAAATGAGTTACATAAACATAATACCTCAAATGAGAGTTGAAATATATATACAGTATAACAAAATTAAGTTTAAACTTATGTCAATAAACTAAAATCCATAGCAAAGTAAAACATTTCTAAACAAGTTGTTGCTCTTTAAAAGTAGGTTCATTAATCTACCCTTTCATCCTGTTATATCTATACTATCCCCTTTTCTTCTTTAGAAAGAGATTGCATTTATAATCAACCTGTTTTAAATAAAAATATTGGTTTTCCTCTGTCCCACACCAGAGGGCTCTTCTGATATGATATTGGATATTGTTGGCTTTTTCCTTTGATGAATATGTAGTACCCTTCCCCATCCTGATTAAGTTTTGTTTGAAGTCTATTTTGTCAGATATTAAAATGGCTACAGCAGCTTGCTTCTTGGGTCCATTTGCTTGGAATATGTTTTTCCATCCTTTACCCTGAGGTAATGTCCATCCTTGATGTTAAGGTGTGTTTCTTGGATGCAGCAAATAGAAGGGTCAAGTTTTTATATGCATTCTGTTAGTCTGTGTCTTTTTTATTGGGAAATTGAGAACTTTGATGTTCAGAGAGATCAATGAGCCATGTTGGATGGTTTATGTTATTTTTTGTGGTGGTGTGGGTTTTCCACCTCTTTTGATTTTATGGTCTGAGAATATTTATTCTTTGTGTTTTAGTCCTAATCAGTTTGAAGTTTTCCTTTTAGTGCCTTCTCTGGAGCTGGATTTGCAGATAAATAGTGCTTATATTTGGTTTTATTGTGGAATTTTTTTCTTCATCTATTGTGATTGAAAGATTTGCTGGTATAGTAGTCTGGGCTGGCACTTGTGGTCTCTTTTGAGTTTGTAGAACATCTATCCAGGCCCTTCTGGCTTTTAGAGTCTTCACTGAAAAGAAAGGTGTTATTTAAATAGGTCTGCCTTTATATGTTACTTGTTTTTATTTTTTTCCTTGCAGCTTTTACTATTCTTTCCTTGTTCTATATGCTTAGTGGTTTAATTATTATGTGGTGAGGAGACTATCTTTTATGGTCCAGTCTATTTCCTGTTTTGTATCCTTCTTGTACCTTGATAGGCCTCTCCTCCTTCAATTTGGGGAAAGTTTCTTCTTTAATTTTCTTGAAAATATGTTCTGCACCTGTCACCTGGTTTTCTCCTCCTTCCTCTAGTCCTGTTATTCTTAGATTTGGTCCTGTCATAGTGTCCCAGATTTCTGGATACTTTATGCTAGGATTTTCTTTTTAGATTTAACACTTTTTAAAAATGAGATATCTATTTCTTCTATTGTGTCTTCAATGCCTGTGATTCTTTCTTCCATCTCTTCTAATCTGTTGGAGAGGCTTGCCTCTGTGGTTCCTGTTTGAGTTCCTAAACTTTTCATTTTCAGATTTTCCTCAATTTGGGTTTTTTTTTTTATTGATTCAGGTTCCACTTTCATGTCTCAAAATGTTTGATTCATTTTCTTCCACTGTTTGTGTTTTCTTAGATTTATTTCTTTAAGAGATTTATTAATGTCCTCTTTAAGGATTTTTATCATGTTCATAAAGGCTCTTTTAAGGTCATTGTCTTATTATTCAGCTATTCTCGGAACCTATCGTGGTAAGTTTCTGGACTCTAGTGGGATATATTTTCCTGAATGTTATTGATTGTGTTTTTACACTTGTGTCTATGCATCTGGGTTTGGGATGATTGTAACTCTAGGATTGGATATCTGGCCTTTGTTGCTGTTGTTGTTGTTGTGGGTGTTGCCCTCTCTGGTTCTTAGGAGGGTATGGTGACTGTATCATTCTTGATAAGGATTTCTTCTGGGATCATGGGTCACTGGAGGTAAAATAGTTTTTAGGTATTGAGAACTGATACTTAGGAGTGAGGATGGGCTGGGGCAAGGAGCTGAACGGGTCCACAGAAGGGAGGAGAGTAGGGTGTTCTACCAGGATCTGCTTAGTTCCCTGGGAATGGGGCAGAGAATGATGAGAGGCTACTATATGTAGTCTGCTACAGAGCTGGGGATGAGATTAGGGAACTGGAGTTGGAGGAGAGGAAGGGGAGTGAAAATCTGAAGCTAGTCTACCTGTTTTGCTGGCCTACTTGCTTCTCTGGTAGGCTTGGCTGGTGGGTTCCCAGGGAATGCTTGCTGGACTCAGAGGCTGGAATAACAGGGTGAGTGTGAAGGAAGGTTGGAGGAGAAGATCTGTATGATCTGTTGGAAATGGGGCCAAAGAGGAGGGGGAGGCCACAGCAGGTGATCTGCTGCAAAGTTGGAGGTGAGACTGGGGCCTTGGGTTTAGAGGAGAAAAGAGAGAGGTGAAGACCAGCAGTTAGTTTACCTGTTTCCCTGGCCAGTCTAAAACTTTCATTGAGAAAGTGGGATCACACAGTCTTTCTTTCTGTAGAAATAGTCATTGTTATTTACTTTGACATTTGCATCTGTGGAATTCTTCCTGGTATCTATTATTAGAAAAGAATTTATGCTATTTATAATTTAATATGATTGCTATAAATCTCCTCTTTCTTTAATATTCTCTGCATGTACACCATCACAAAGTTGAGTGTTAAAGTATGTTAAATCGTATAATTATTGTAGAGAGATTAATCTGTTGAGTCAACAAATATCTGTTGAGTATTCAAGATTGTGTGCAAGATGTTTTGTATACTTTATGTATGCAAAGATGAAATATTGCAGGATGAAATGAGCATCAAAAGTCAGAGTAATAATCCATGAGGAGACAAGATAATAACCCCAGAAAGAAAAGAATTTCCATGAGAAACAATTTCCCTTTCAAAAGTGATAAAGAAAATGTGTATCTAAACAGCAAGAAATCTAATAGAAGATGATAGGATAAGAGATTTTAAGTAAATTGGAGTTGGTAGCATCAGAGGAACAAATTATGAATTAATAGCAGCAAAATGCTCCTCAATAACCAAGGAGTCCATAAAGACATTAAAAAGGAGATTAAATCTTGTGGGACAGATGAAAATGGGAAGTCTGTGTACTAGAGCCTATGGGACAGAGCAAAAGCTCTTCCAAGAGGGACATTTTCAGCAATGAATGCCTGCATCTGAAGGTGTGAAAGAGAACTCTAGGCAAGCTGAGCACATGATGTCTATGAGAATACCTCAGTCAGAGAGGACATGGGAATTTCTCCTCTCTCCCTCCATTGCTCACCCTTTGCCATTCTTCCTCTCTGTCTGCTGTCATATCCTTTATAATAAACCAATCAACAGAACACTCAAAGATCTTAAATGAAGCAGTGTTGGCATGAAACCTCTAGAAAAACAAAAGCAAACAAAACTCAAAAATCAGTAGAAGGACAAAGACCAAGAGCCAATAAGCAAGATGAGGAAAACAGCACTTGATATATTATTGGCTCCTATTTGTTCCTATTTGGTTAAATATTCCTCCCAAAGTAGTGCTGGTAGCCTACACTTTCCATTTATATTCTCTTTCTCTCTCTTGGTTTTTTGAGACACGGTTTCTCTTTGTAGACTAGGCTGGACTTGAACTCATAGATATCAGCCTGTCTCTGCCTCCTGAGTGCTGGAATTAAAGGTGTGCACTACTACTGTCTGGCTCCATTTATATTCTTAGTATTTATTTTCTATTTTTCGTTTTTCTGCTTGAAGAATTTTTTCCATAAATACGATTATATAAACACTAAATAGCTTGTATGCTTTAGTGACTCTTGAGATAGTGTTATGTAATTAATTTAAGTGTTAATTTTACCTTCTGGCATGAAAATTTCCCTGCGAGATGTTTCAGAAATAAATCATTCTGATAAGATAGTGGAGGACTAAATGTCTGGGAGACATGAGCAAGCATCAGCTCATCCCAGGTAGGGCACCAGCAACAGACTAAAGTAGCATTCCACTCTAGCCTAGTTTGCTGAAGCAATGGGTTGATTGGGCTTACTTATAGAAGCATGGGGAAAGGTTTATTTATAATAGCATAAGCCTTCTTTCCCAACAGCCACATCATCAAAAAGCCTCACTCTCCTATGGATGGTGACATCCCCATGACTGCTTAGCTGATGTTCCCCTTTCATTTAGTTTCCCAACTACGATGTATTCTAACAATGTCTGAGACCACATGTATCTGGGGCAGAATTATATGCAGCTAGGAGGGCCAGAGGAATGTGCAGGAAGGGGGAAGTGGCTGGAATCTCAGCTGAGAGCCTAAGGACCCTCTCTAGACAGAACTGTATGGAGAACATCAACAGGCTTCGTCTTGCTCCATGTCTTTTCAGTAACCAGTGCTATTCTGACTAAGAAGAAAATGGCTGATATGCTGGAGTACAGTTTTCTACAATTTTTTTTATAGGTTGTATTATACATCATTTAAATTTAATGGCTCTTCTTATTTTATGTGACATTGTTGCTCATTTATTCTTATCTCTTTTCATTGAGATATGTTTAGGAGCGTAATGGTTGTAAGTTGGAAAGTTGGATTTGAATAAGATAGGTGTGGACTTAAATATTAGCCTGATAACTTTGTGTGTGTGTGTGTGTGTGTGTGTGTGTGTGTGTGTGTGTGTGTGTGTCATAGAAGAAATGAGAATCAAACTTAGTGTCTTGTGCATGCTAGGTCCTAACCCTCTACCTCTGAGCTATATCTTAGTCGAGCCCTACCTCTTTCTAATCATCAAGTTAATAAATAAATAAATGAATAACCAATAAGTTATTTATTTAATTTTTCCATCCTGTCTTTGTCTAATACATAAAAATGAGGTTAATTGTATCAATTTTATAGAATTATAGTGAGATTTATTGATAAAAATGAATATAAAAAGCAGCCTGGTACTGGAAAATAGCAACTATTGATATTCATTAAATGTTGAGTTATTATTTTTACTCGAGAATTATCAGAGGGGAAGAGATTAAAAATTCAACCAAAAGATGGAAAAAACATATTTGATAAAATACATTGTTTATGCTTTTTTCTTTCTTTCTTTTCTTTTTTTTTTTTTCGGTTTTTCAAGACAGAGTTTCTCTGTGTAGTTTTGGTTCCTGTCCTGGATCTTGCTCTGTAGACCAGGCTGGCCTCAAATTCACAGAGATCCGCCTGGCTCTGTCTTCCAAGTGCTGGGATTAAAGACTTGCGCCACCGCCAGGCTTTTTTAGGGAATGAGGGGCAAAGGTTGTTCTTGACAATAAATGGGAACATAATTTCAATTGAGGAGGAAAGGCACTCCACCAACTGTATAAAAAATATTAAAATAAGTCTAAATTTAAAGAGAGCCATAGCAGATGACATTGACTTTCTCTAACATGAAAGAAAAGTGTCACCCATGTACCAAAAAGACACAAGTGTAGAACTGAAGATTGAGCCTGTTCCTGCATTGATGTGTCCTCTGACCACCAGCTATCCATTCTTGTGTATGTTCAACCCTTATTCAGAGCAATATGGCTTGGATGTTTATTATACAGCAGGTGAAGCAGTTCACATACTTTATGTATTTGAACTTCATTGTAACCAAATGTAGTCATATTTTTAAGACTAGTAACACAGCAAAGAGGTGGGAGTTAGAATGAGTTGCTGCATGTTTGGAAAACATGTGGAGCAGGAGTCATTTGTTAGATGTATAATTGGGAGATGGTGCATCAGCTAGATACATTCCGTGGAGCTTCAAATAAAAGTCTGCTTTCAAGCTCCCTGATTTACACTTAGTCATTAAAATCATATACTTCCATGGGAGTGTCTCAACGAGGAGAAACCTAATGGTTAAGGTCAACAGGAGTTGAAGGAGGAATGGACAACTGGGTAAGAACAAAGAATTGGAGACCAGGGACAAAGTGCAAAGATGGTGATGTGATGGAAGGAAAGGAAGCCCCCTGTTGGGAAGGCAGATAGGAGGCTATGGAGATAAAGTCAGGAAATGTCAAATGCTCTTAGGTCAGGCTGGGAAATGTCCTCAGTGATGCCAACAGAGCAAAAGGAGTTTGGCAGACGGTGGCTCTGCTGTCAGCATCTGAGTTAACCCCATTGAATTCTGAGAACAGTTCTAGCAAACAACAGTTAACAACAATGACAGTGAATAATACTTCAGGAAGCTATCTGTATTTCAGAACAGTGTTCAACAGAATTGGATTTTAACTGTCTCAGCACATAGCAGACTCATATACTAGCTGTAGAATTCTATGCTGAATATTGGCAAATAGTACTTTTTTAGAAGTTTTTAAAATTAGTATCATAATCATGATATGCAAAGCACTGTATGTTCTTAATACACTTTTAATTGGTCCCAAACTCATTGCTTCTAGATTGAATTTCTGTTTAAAATTACAATGTGCAGAAAACCAGAGAAGCCAGGTTAGTAGTCATTATCAAAGAGAAGAGCTGGAGGGATAGCCCTGTGGGGCAAAATTAATTATGCACAGCCTGGATGAGAAGATAAGCGTGGGAGCTTAATGATCCTGTTTTTGTGACAGTAAAGAAGTGTCCAGAGAATGCTGACTGGTGGCTTTTCATTCTCATGGAGGGTCTCAGTGAGAGTTGGGTTAGAATTTCTGCAAGAGATAGTTTTTAATTTTTTTTTATTTTGAGATGATAATATAATTACATCATTCCCCCTTCCATTTCTTCCCTCCAAACCCTTCCTTGTTCTTTCAATGACATGACCTCTTCTCTCATTAATTGTTATTGCACATATAATATACACACACGCACACACACACACACACACACACACACACACACACACACACACACACTCACACACTCACTCCTAAATCTAACCTGTTTATTTTACACAATGTTATTTGTATCTATGTTTTCAGGGCTGACCATTTGGTGTTGGATAACCAATTGATGTGTTTTTCCCTGGTGAAGACGATTTCTCCCACTCTTTGCAGCACTGAATTTCCTGCAGTTCTCTGTGTAAGGTTGAGGCCTGGTGGTCTTTCCTCCATTTACTTTAGCATGTGTACTGTTGTTGTTCTTGGCCAGCTGATGTTTGTCTAGGCAGTCATGCTGGTGATGAGAGTTGGTGGGTGTTGCTTCTGACTTTATGAGGATACACAGTCTCTCACAGCAACATCCTCGAACCTCGGGCTCTTAAAATACCCCCTCCCCTTCAGCAGTGTTCCCCAAGCCTTAGGGGCAGGAGCTGTTTTGTAGATGTATCCATTGGCACTGGGCTCACGACTTTACATTTTGATTGGTTGTGGTTTTTCTGTAACGGTCTTCTCTTGGAAAGAAGTTGCCTTGATGAGGGATGAGGGCTACACATACCTGTGGGTTAAAGAACAAATATTTAGAATGTAGTTGTCAGTTACGCTGGTTTAGTAGAGTGGTGGTTGTAGGTTCCCCTCTAAGACCCATGACTTCACTAGCCTGGGTAGTCGGCTTGATTTCCAGTACCAGTCATGGTTTCTTTACCATTGAGTGGGTGTTATGTCCAATTAGAGAGCTGCTGGTTACCACCAAGGCATGGGTGCCATTACTGTACCCATAGGGTTACTGTGTCACACTGGTTGTTGTTGTGGTTCACAGGTGTCATAGCTGGGTGGGGCTATTGGTTGCTTTCCTTCTTCAGAAATTTGCATGGAACCTTCTGGTACCTTGTAAGACAGTAGTCTTCAGGGAGGAGGTATTCAGGTCAGTTCCAGCTAAGGGGCTTCTGAAAAGTGCATGCTACCAACTTTTAGACTGCACATGATTAAAAAATATTAAAAAAGAAAAAAAGAAATGAAGTGTGGATGTCCCACCCCACCACGCATTTAGCAGCAGCCAGAGATCATTTGTGTTTGTCAATTCTTTAATGGACTTTTCTGGGAATGGAAAGTCAGCATGCATCTCAGAGGGACCTTGTTGATAAGGGAAATCAATCGGAGAAACCCCAGAAAAAGACTGCTGACCTCCTCTGGCAACCTTTCATGAGCATCCTTCAGTTGTATCTTTAGGATGTCTCGAGATGGAGGAGGATTGACTTTCAAACATATGGGAGCTTTTGAGCCTTTGCCTTCACTGTCTTAGGTGGAGCTGGCTGAGTAGTAGGGCACATTTTTGACCTCTTTTAGACCTACATTATTTCCCTCTGTAAGAAGCTTCCTGGCATACCCATTTTCCCAAGTTTTCTAACACCTCTGAGTTACTACTTTCCTTTGATATCAGATGAATGCAGTCTGTAGCTCCTGTGAGACAGATGCTTTCTAACCCTACCCATGATTCCCGAGGAGTCTGTCAAATGGTCCCAGGTGTTGGGCCCCATAAGGCCCAGGTGTGAGGCCCAGTGTAACTTCCCGAGCCTAGCTCGACCTGTCTTTGGACATGACTTTCGCATATGAGTAACTCAGTACTACTCAACTTAGAATCGCCTCTGCCTAGTAACTGCTGAGATGGCATTATCTCATTGGCCCACTACCCTCACCTCATTCCCCCCCAACCCCCCCACACCCCCCATCACCCCAACCTATATAAGTCCACTTCTGTTGTAATAAAGCGTGTTCCTGCTTTGACAAAACTCCTGGCTCAGCGTGCTTCTCTCCGGTGGACAGGGGAGGTCTGGGCCGTCCACACTCACCATCCCACTCAGCCCCAAGGGAGAGACCAGCTGGACTGGTCCTGCCTCTGCCCTACCTGTTGATCAGACCGACACCCAGGGCTGGTCCTTTGCTGGCCATGCTTCTCTTTGAAGCACCTAGCTGGGCTTCTCTTGCAGTGTCTTTAGATCCCTGGTCTAAGCTGTTGCACTCCCTTCCTTCTGTGCATGGAAACCACCTTCCTTTTAACTATTAATCCAGTCCTAGAACACATCAGTTTTAAAATTAGTTTTTAAAAATTAGCATACAAAGTATTGGACCTCATTGTGGAATTTTCCCCATACTTGGTTTTTGTTGACCTTCCCCCAAGCCCTTGTTCTATACCTCATCCCCTACCCACCTCCTGTAGATCCTTCACTCCCAATAGTTTCCCTTCTGTGTTCACTTCACGTGTATTCCATTATGATTAAGACATACTTTTCAATCTGGTTTTGTGTCCTATACCCACAGCAGTACACATATATACATATACAATAATTAAACCCTGGGATCTGCATATGAGAATAAACATATGCATTTGCTATTCTGAGTATTAATTACCTTACAACAATAGTTTCCAGTTTTACTCATTTTCCTGCAAATGTCAAGATTTCATGTTTCTTTATGGTTGGATAAAGTCCACTGTGTACAGGTATCATATTTTCTTTATCCATCTGTTTGTTGATGGAAACTGGTTCCATTTCCTATCTGTTGTCAACAGTACAGCAATACCATGGGTATGTAAGTGTCTTGACACAAATATTTAAAAATAGTATTTATTGACTTCAGACACAAGAAGGAGGAAGAGGCGAGGTGGGTTACACAGCAGAAATAGAGAGCAAATCCAGATGCTCATGCTATTGCTGGTATCTATTAGGTGCAGTATCTGAGATCTCTGCTGACTCTTCTTATTGACTCAGCTCCTACCATGTTGCTGGAGGCCACTGATATTCTGAAACAAAAGATCCCTTCCCCCTGTCTACTTTACCTGGATCTAGGTCTCCGATCCATTCTAATCCACTTTATGTAGAAGTGATAAACAAGTCATTTCATAATACTCACCTTTTCCCATTAGCTTCTGCAGAGCAGTTCTGGTGCACTGGCCCAAGTGTGGAGACTTTGCTTCTGCTGTGTGAGCCCCATCTGCTTCCCTTTGCAGAATCAGAGCACATTTACGTGTATTTGTCTTGTATTTTTGATCTGTAAAATCCTGGCCCTCAAAACGCCCTTATAATTCCTAAAGTCTTCAAAGATCCCCAACCAAATGACTATGTAGATTTAGGTGTCAAAGCTTCTCCCTAAACCAGTTTCTGCCACTTTTAGCTAGTGGAAAAATGTGTTACCAAGAAACATATGTATGTGTCTGAGCTTGCAGAGGTTAAGCAACAGCAACAAAAACCCCATTATGTTAATTCTGTGATATTGCA